>CAXIUB010000221.1:0-75919 GCA_964034835.1 Muscina levida | reverse complement strand
CTCTAAAAAAAGTTTTGCCACGCCCACTCCGCCCATAGGGTAAAAAATTACAAAATATATAGCCTATAGTAATTTCCATATAGTACACTAACTGTCTTCCAAATTTCATTGAAATCGGTTCAGCCGTTTATGCGTGATTGAGCAACAAACATACAAACAAACAAACAAACAAACAAACAGACAGACATTCACATTTATAATATTAATAGGATATTTTATATTTTATATTTTATATTTTATATTTTATATTTTATATTTTATATTTTATATTTCATATTTTATATTTTATATTTTATATTTTATATTTTATATTTTATATTTTATATTTTATATTTTATATTTTATATTTTATATTTTATATTTTATATTTTATATTTTATATTTTATATTTTATATTTATATTTTATATTTTATATTTTATATTTTATATTTTATATTTTATATTTTATATTTTATATTTTATATTTTATATTTATATTTTATATTTTATATTTTATATTTTATATTTTATATTTTATATTTTATATTTTATATTTTATATTTTATATTTTATATTTTATATTTTATATTTTATATTTTATATTTTTATATTTTATATTTTATATTTTATATTTTATATTTTATATTTTATATTTTATATTTTATATTTTATATTTTATATTTTATATTTTATATTTTATATTTTATATTTTATATTTTATATTTTATATTTTATATTTTATATTTTATATTTTATATTTTATATTTTATATTTTATATTTTATATTTTATATTTTATATTTTATATTTTATATTTTATATTTTATATTTTATATTTTATATTTATATTTTATATTTTATATTTTATATTTTATATTTTATATTTTATATTTTATATTTTATATTTTATATTTTATATTTTATATTTTATATTTTATATTTTATATTTATATTTTATATTTTATATTTTATATTTTATATTTTATATTTTATATTTTATATTTTATATTTTATATTTTATATTTTATATTTTATATTTTATATTTTATATTTTATATTTTATATTTTATATTTATATATTTATATTTTATATTTTATATTTTATATTTTATATTTTATATTTTATATTTTATATTTTATATTTTATATTTTATATTTTATATTTTATATTTTATATTTTATATTTTATATTTTATATTTTATATTTTATATTTTATATTTTATATTTTATATTTTATATTTTATATTTTATATTTTATATTTTATATTTTATATTTTATATTTTATATTTTATATTTTATATTTTATATTTTATATTTTATATTTTATATTTTATATTTTATATTTTATATTTTATATTTTATATTTTATATTTATATTTTATATTTTATATTTTATATTTTATATTTTATATTTTATATTTTATATTTTATATTTTATATTTTATATTTTATATTTTATATTTTATATTTTATATTTTATATTTTATATTTTATATTTTATATTTTATATTTTATATTTTATATTTATATTTTATATTTTATATTTTATATTTTATATTTTATATTTTATATTTTATATTTTATATTTTATATTTTATATTTTATATTTTATATTTTATATTTTATATTTTATATTTTATATTTTATATTTTATATTTTATATTTTATATTTTATATTTTATATTTTATATTTTATATTTTATATTTTATATTTTATATTTTATATTTTATATTTTATATTTTATATTTTATATTTTATATTTTATATTTTATATTTTATATTTTATATTTTATATTTTATATTTTATATTTTATATTTTATATTTTATATTTTATATTTTATATTTTATATTTTATATTTTATATTTTATATTTATATTTTATATTTTATATTTTATATTTTATATTTTATATTTTATATTTTATATTTTATATTTTATATTTATATTTTATATTTTATATTTTATATTTTATATTTTATATTTTATATTTTATATTTTATATTTTATATTTTATATTTTATATTTTATATTTATATTTTATATTTTATATTTTATATTTTATATTTTATATTTTATATTTTATATTTTATATTTTATATTTTATATTTTATATTTTATATTTTATATTTTATATTTTATATTTTATATTTTATATTTTATATTTTATATTTTATATTTTATATTTTATATTTTATATTTTATATTTTATATTTTATATTTTATATTTTATATTTTATATTTTATATTTTATATTTTATATTTTATATTTTATATTTTATATTTTATATTTTATATTTTATATTTTATATTTTATATTTTATATTTATATTTTATATTTTTATATTTTATATTTTATATTTTATATTTTATATTTTATATTTTATATTTTATATTTTATATTTTATATTTTATATTTTATATTTTATATTTTATATTTTATATTTTATATTTTATATTTTATATTTTTATATTTTATATTTTATATTTTATATTTTATATTTTATATTTTATATTTTATATTTTATATTTTATATTTTATATTTTATATTTTATATTTTATATTTTATATTTTATATTTTATATTTTATATTTTATATTTTATATTTTATATTTATATTTTATATTTTATATTTTATATTTTATATTTTATATTTTATATTTTATATTTTATATTTTATATTTTATATTTTATATTTTATATTTTATATTTTATATTTTATATTTTATATTTTATATTTATATTTATATTTTATATTTTATATTTTATATTTTATATTTTATATTTTATATTTTATATTTTATATTTTATATATCCTATCCTATTAATATTATAAATGTGAATGTCTGTCTGTTTGTTTGTTTGTTTGTTTGTTTGTATGTTTGTTGCTCAATCACGCATAAACGGCTGAACCGATTTCAATGAAATTTGGAAGACAGTTAGTGTACTATATGGAAATTACTATAGGCTATATATTTTGTAATTTTTTACCCTATGGGCGGAGTGGGCGTGGCAAAACTTTTTTTAGAGCTAGAGAGATAAAATTTGATACCCAGATAGTACTCGACAACACGAATATGAATATGCAGACGAAATTTAAATTTTGGACCCAATGGGCGGAGTGGGCGTGGCAAAACATTTTTTAGAGCTACAGATATAAAATTTGATACCCAGATAGTACTCGACAACACGAATAAGAATATGCAGACGAAATTTAAATTTTGGACCCAACAAGGGCGGAGTGGGCGTGGCAAAACAATTTTTAGACCTAGAGACATACAATTTGATACCCAAATAGTACTCAAAAACGCGAATATGAAGATTCAGACGAAATTTTATTTTTGGATCCGATGGGCATAGTGGGCGTGGCAAAACATATTTTTAGAGCTGGAGAGATAAAATTTGATACACAAATAGTGCTCGGCAACATGAATATGAATATCCAGACAGAATTTTAATTTTGGGTCAATAGGCGGAGGGGGTGTGGAAAAACTGTATTTTAGCCCTAGAAAAATCAAATTTGGTACATAGATAATACTCGGCTACACGAATATGAATATGCTGACGAAATTTAAATTTTGTATCAGTTGGCGGAGAGGACGTGACCAAACGGTATTTTAGCTCCACAGAAATAAAATTCGGTATACAAATTGTACTCGACAATACGAATATGAATATACAGACGGAATTTAAATATTCGATCAGTGAGCGAGTGGGCGAAGGGGGCGTGGCAAAACAGTGTTTTAGTCTTTGAGAGGTAAAATTTAATACACAGATAGCATTCGACAACACGAATATAAATATGCAAGCAAATTTTGAATTTTGGGTCAGTAGGAGAAGTGGACGTGGCAAAACTGTAATTAAGCCCTAAAGAGATAAAATTTAGCACCCAGATAGTACACTACAACACGAATATGAATATGTAGACAATATTTTAATTTTTCATTATTGTGGGAAGGGGGCGTAGCAAAACTGTATTTTAGTCCTAGAGACATAAAATGAAATATACAGGTAGTATTCGACTACACGCATATAAATAAACAAACGAAATTAATATTTTGGATCGGTGGGGGGAGAGGGAGTGGAAAACTGTATTTTATTCCTAGAGACACCTAGATAGTACACGACAACCCGAATATGAATATGTAGATGACATTTTGGACCAGTGGGCGGAGGGAGCGTGACAAAACAGTTTTAGCCCTAGAGCGATAATATTTGATACACAGATAATACAAATTTATTTAGTGTACTAAAAGTACATTTATTGTACCAAAAAGTACAATTTAGTGTACCAAAAAGTGCTTTTATTGTACAAAAAAGTACAATTATTGCTAAAAAAAACATTTAAGGTATCAAAGAGTACTTTATTGGTACCAAAAAGTAGATTTTATTGTATTGAAAGATACATTTTTTGTGCACAAAAAGAAGAATTAATTGTATCACAGAGTACCTTAACTGTACCAAAAAATACTTTAAATTTACTAATAATTACTATTATTGCACCAAAAAGTTTTTTAATTGTGTCAAAAGTGATGTTTACTGTATCAAAAAGTACTCTTATTTCTGTCAAAAAGTACTGTTATTGAAGCAAAGAGCAAGAATTGAAAAATTGTGTCAGCCAATTTTATGGATTATTTACACTGCGTCAATTTATTTTGTCAAAAATTTTGGCAATAAGTCGTCAGAAAAAGTTTGTCGAAAAAATATAAAGGGAAATACTGACAATGATGTCAGTACTATAAATGAGCCATGAATATATACATGTTTTTAGGGCTATATAAGGTAATATTTGTATACGTATAATAATTGGTGCTATAGATATGAATTTTCTGACGTATGTTTTAATATCGGTTAGGGGTAGGTTGTTAGTTTGATCAGGTAAAGGAGTAACAAGAAGTAACAAGAACGACGCTTAAGATCACCCCTTTAAGTAGGCATACCAAACATATTATAGGTATTCGACAATTAAGCAATAGCGAAGCATTGCCGGGTCCACTAGTTAATATTATAAATGTGAATGTCTGTCTGTTTGTTTGTTTGTTTGTTTGTTTGTATGTTTGTTGCTCAATCACGCATAAACGGCTGAACCGATTTCAATGAAATTTGGAAGACAGTTAGTGTACTATATGGAAATTACTATAGGCTATATATTTTGTAATTTTTTACCCTATGGGCGGAGTGGGCGTGGCAAAACTTTTTTTAGAGCTAGAGAGATAAAATTTGATACCCAGATAGTACTCGACAACACGAATATGAATATGCAGACGAAATTTAAATTTTGGACCCAATGGGCGGAGTGGGCGTGGCAAAACATTTTTTAGAGCTACAGATATAAAATTTGATACCCAGATAGTACTCGACAACACGAATAAGAATATGCAGACGAAATTTAAATTTTGGACCCAATGGGCGGAGTGGGCGTGGCAAAACAATTTTTAGACCTAGAGACATACAATTTGATACCCAAATAGTACTCAAAAACGCGAATATGAAGATTCAGACGAAATTTTATTTTTGGATCCGATGGGCATAGTGGGCGTGGCAAAACATATTTTTAGAGCTGGAGAGATAAAATTTGATACACAAATAGTGCTCGGCAACATGAATATGAATATCCAGACAGAATTTTAATTTTGGGTCAATAGGCGGAGGGGGTGTGGAAAAACTGTATTTTAGCCCTAGAAAAATCAAATTTGGTACATAGATAATACTCGGCTACACGAATATGAATATGCTGACGAAATTTAAATTTTGTATCAGTTGGCGGAGAGGACGTGACCAAACGGTATTTTAGCTCCACAGAAATAAAATTCGGTATACAAATTGTACTCGACAATACGAATATGAATATACAGACGGAATTTAAATATTCGATCAGTGAGCGAGTGGGCGAAGGGGGCGTGGCAAAACAGTGTTTTAGTCTTTGAGAGGTAAAATTTAATACACAGATAGCATTCGACAACACGAATATAAATATGCAAGCAAATTTTGAATTTTGGGTCAGTAGGAGAAGTGGACGTGGCAAAACTGTAATTAAGCCCTAAAGAGATAAAATTTAGCACCCAGATAGTACACTACAACACGAATATGAATATGTAGACAATATTTTAATTTTTCATTATTGTGGGAAGGGGGCGTAGCAAAACTGTATTTTAGTCCTAGAGACATAAAATGAAATATACAGGTAGTATTCGACTACACGCATATAAATAAACAAACGAAATTAATATTTTGGATCGGTGGGGGGAGAGGGAGTGGAAAACTGTATTTTATTCCTAGAGACACCTAGATAGTACACGACAACCCGAATATGAATATGTAGATGACATTTTGGACCAGTGGGCGGAGGGAGCGTGACAAAACAGTTTTAGCCCTAGAGCGATAATATTTGATACACAGATAATACAAATTTATTTAGTGTACTAAAAGTACATTTATTGTACCAAAAAGTACAATTTAGTGTACCAAAAAGTGCTTTTATTGTACAAAAAAGTACAATTATTGCTAAAAAAAACATTTAAGGTATCAAAGAGTACTTTATTGGTACCAAAAAGTAGATTTTATTGTATTGAAAGATACATTTTTTGTGCACAAAAAGAAGAATTAATTGTATCACAGAGTACCTTAACTGTACCAAAAAATACTTTAAATTTACTAATAATTACTATTATTGCACCAAAAAGTTTTTTAATTGTGTCAAAAGTGATGTTTACTGTATCAAAAAGTACTCTTATTTCTGTCAAAAAGTACTGTTATTGAAGCAAAGAGCAAGAATTGAAAAATTGTGTCAGCCAATTTTATGGATTATTTACACTGCGTCAATTTATTTTGTCAAAAATTTTGGCAATAAGTCGTCAGAAAAAGTTTGTCGAAAAAATATAAAGGGAAATACTGACAATGATGTCAGTACTATAAATGAGCCATGAATATATACATGTTTTTAGGGCTATATAAGGTAATATTTGTATACGTATAATAATTGGTGCTATAGATATGAATTTTCTGACGTATGTTTTAATATCGGTTAGGGGTAGGTTGTTAGTTTGATCAGGTAAAGGAGTAACAAGAAGTAACAAGAACGACGCTTAAGATCACCCCTTTAAGTAGGCATACCAAACATATTATAGGTATTCGACAATTAAGCAATAGCGAAGCATTGCCGGGTCCACTAGTTATCTATATATATAAAAATGAAATGGTCCACGTATGTCATACCATCACTTGAGAACGGCTGGAGCGATTTGGCTGATTATTTTTTTATTCGATTCGAAATTTTCCGTAGATTGTTTATGTTGAAAAAAATCAAATCCAGGTGGCGCTAGGGTGGATTTATATCGAAAATTTGAATGCATGTACCAATTTAACTGAAATTTAGAATGGATATTCGTTTGATCATGAGAAAACATTTTATGTACAAATGCACCCGGTAGGTGGCGCTGGGGTCGGTTTACAATTTTAACGAATGGGCCTATTTAACTGAAATTCAGAATCTATATTTGTTTGATCATTAGAAAAAATCGGATGTACAAATGGACCCGGTAGATAGCGCTAGGGTGGATTTATATCGAAAATTTGAATGCATGTACCAATTTAACTGAAATTTAGTATTTATGTTTGTGGAACCTTGAATAAATTGACCCGGTAGGTGACGCTATGGTGGAATTATAATAAAAATTTTAACAAATTAAACAATTTGACAGAAAGTTAGAATGTATATTTGTTTTATTATGAGATTTTTTTTTGTAAATATGGACCTGAAGTTGATTTGGCTGGGGTTGAATTATTTCGAGAATTAATATCGATTGTCCGATTTTACTTAAACTTAAAATATATGATTTTTTGTGCATGAGAAAATTTTGAATGTATGTTTGGAACCAGTTGGTACACTTAATATTTGGAATGTCATTTAGTTACTTTTTTAACATCATAGTTATATAAAAAAGTTATATATTTTAATGTCACCACTAATTGTAAAAACGGTTGACCCCATTTGTCCCAAAATTTCAGTGAAAGTTGGGAATTGGATGTAGATGGTCACCCAGACCGCAAACAGCTTAAAGAAGAATGACTAACTTTTATAATGGCTCACTTCCTACAGAATTAGGGGACAATAACGAAAATAGGAATAACTGTTGATATCACCCAGACCATACGGTTAATGGGGTTGCTGAGCCTAATGAATGCATTTTTTGAAATTTGTACTCTTTAGGATAAAAATGTACAATCACCCAGTACACCAATGCAGAAAGTTATATGTCAGTCAATCGGCTTAAAAATGTGGTTTTAGAATATATGCCTATCAATAAGTAAGTTTTCATCATATCATGGACGACACTGCTGATCCGTTTTAGCAATTCTTATAATAATCATTAAGATATATGAATAACAGAATTTCTCCGGGAAAACCTCGCCCTTTAAATTTAAATATTTTAAAGGTCAAAAAAATAAACCAATCGTTATTAGATTTCAACCACACTCAACATATTTTACAAAAATTTGGAGGCAGGACGAAGTCTGCCGGGCCAGCTAGTATCTTATATTGGGTGATGGTATTTATCAGTCAGTTTAACTGACTGAAATTTCTGTACTGGTTTTTTCGGGTAACGGGTATTAAGAAAAAAAGGGTATGGGAGAGTCGAAAAAGCACCAAAAACAGTGCTTTAAGCACCAAATGGCAACACTGCAAGTGTTAACTATTTTGGTCAATTCATTTTTGGGAAGTTTTGTTTCGGAAATAATTTCTTTTGCATATAAACCTAAATATACTTCATCACATTCCAATATGATTTTAAGCCGTCAATTTCTTATGTTCGTAAGTTGACGCTGTATTAAATCTTTATGTTAATATAACTTTAGAAAAATTTGTGTCAATTGATAAAATATCGTCATTTCTGAGGCAAAAAACGGCAAATCGGCATTTTTAATTTTTTTGAGTGAAAAATCGTCAAAATGCCGGTAAATCCCCTGCAGGGAAATCAACGGTAGTGGGGAAGTAAACAAAACATCGAGAGCATCGACAAAGCCCGTCGTTGCTTTGATTATTAAGGGGGAAACAAAAACACGGTAGTGCGGTGTGGGGAATGAAAACGCACAACCAAATGAACTAACCGCGAAGTTATTAACAAAACCAACAACAACACAACGCGGCCAACTGGTGGTGGATTGATATAAATAAAAAGAGATCGCGGGAATAAACAACTTAAAGATTGCGTATTTAATAAATTCACTCTCATGTACAAATATCTCAACCTTACCTTGGTTTCCGATAATTTGTTTGTTTGGGGATGAAAATATCGTCGGGATAAAAATATCGTTGACTTCAGGCGTTAAGTCTGTAAGAAAGGTTTGGATACAATTATTCTTTTTTTTACGGGCGGCTCATAAATCCGGCTCGAAGGACCAAAAATGTTACGGCGGGGAAGAATAATTGTTTTCCAAACGTTTGGGAAATAAAACACAAGTAAATTATGAGTTTTTTCGTATAATTTTGGGTTTTATTTGGGGGTGAAATTACCTTCGGGCGATTCGTTTTTAGAGTGTTTTTTTTCTTATATTTGACGTTTCTTTTTTTCATATTTCGTTACAACAATGTTAATTTTTAAGGTAGTACATTATTAAACTTACAAACTATTAGGGTGCCCATCTAGACACCTCCCATATGGAGGGCATGTGGAGGGATAAACCCCCAAACAAGACATTGAGTGGCGTACTTTTGTGCTATATTAGTGCAGACTGAATTCAAAAACTGACAAAATTCTATCAATAGGGGTCTACTGGCTCCCACAAAATCACGACCATTGTCCGAAAGAATTTTTTGTGGGAGGCCTCGCCTACCAACGAATCTGGTAAAGGCTATCTGAAAAGCTGCAGTTAAAAGTTCTGAACACGACTCTAAATGAACAGCTTTCGTTGTAAAACAAACGAAAATACACTAAAGGGGCCAGCGAAATCCAAGCCAGTGATTTGGAATGATGGGTAGAAATTGCATCTCTCTTGAGGTAACGCAGCCATTATTTGAGTCTGTGAGCTTTGTTTAAAAATAGTACATATTTTACAGAATCGAATCACTTTCTTTACCCGTGGTTTTAATCTGGATTCCGTTTGCATCCATTCTGCGCATGAGATTACATTCTCCGTGAGCTAATGATAAATGTAAGTGCTTTAAATACAGAAAACATAACCTAGAGTTGCCAGGAAGAATGTTTGGGTGTCGTTCGCTATATGGCAAATCTGAATTCTCTTAGAATCTTACGAGAAGCTAAGAACGGGTTAAGTATGGTTTACACGCTATCTACCCCTATCTACTCATATCCCCTCAACAACATAAGCGAGATAGCAAAATTAGAAAAGATGTAGGAGTAAGCAAAGACAAACACTACAAAATTATAGCAAAGTAATGTTGAATTATAGGAAAGTGGATAGGAAATCAAAATGTACTGATTTGACAGTAGATAGGGGATATGGGTGGATAGCGTGTAAATCAGCCTTTAAGTGGCTTCAGTTCGATTTTCGATGATATGGCCGTATTTTCAATCAACACGTCATATTCGTTTGAATAAAACGACCTTTGAGCTAGAGAGACTTCGACACCTGGTCTCGCGGTTTAACCCTGTAAGTGACCGAATAGCCACCATTCGCATCCGGGCGAAATATTTTTACATCACGCTGATTTGTGTACACGCCCCGACGGAAGATAAAGACGATGAGATTAAAGATGCATTTTACGAGCGCCTAGAGGAAACATACGACCGCTGCCCTGGCCACGACATTAAAATTGTTCTGGGAGACTTTAATGCAAAAATAGGAAGGGAAGATGTTCTTGGTCCATCGATCGGTAAATTCAGCCTGCATACCGACACGTCAGACAACGGGTTTAGGCTGGTTAGCTTCGCAGCGGGAAGGAACATGGTAGTTAGTGGAACCAGATTCCAGCACAAAGATATCCACAAGGCAACTTGGCTATGCCCCAATCAAAACACCAAAAATCAAATTGATCATGTGGCAATTAATGGCAGGCATGCATCTAGTGTCGTGCGTGTGTGTGATCCGTGGTGCTAATATTGGACGTGCGTGTGATCCGTGGTGCTAATATTGGCTCGGATCATTACCTGGTTGCAGCCAAGGTGCGCACAAGATTGAGCAGAGCGAAAAACGCACGTAACCAAACACAAAGAAAGCTGGACATCGCGAAGCTGCAAACCCCAGAGATAGCTACTGCCTACTCCAACCAGCTCTCCCAACTTTTACGACACAACGCCTCTACTTCTGACGTTCCCGATACACAGTGGCAGCATATTGCGCATTCCATGGCAACCGCCGCAACAACCGTTCTAGGATATGAAAAGCGGCGCTCAGACGAATCCTGGTACGATGAAGCATGTCGCATAGCGTCTGAGGAACAGGATGCTGCTTATATGGCAACGCTACAGCCAATTGTAACCCGTGCTGTTAGGGAACGGCATAAGGAGAAAGTAAAACGGGCGAGACAGCTATTTAGGCGAAAAAAACGTCAGATGAAGGAACGGGAGAACGAGGATATAGAGCGATACAGGGATAGAGGTGAGGCCCGAAAATTTTACCAGAAAGTAAGAGCAAATGGATACGGTAATGGCCTCCCCACCTGTAAGGACAGTGATGGAAATCTGGTCACGGATACGCAGAGTGTGCTGCACATATGGAGAGAACACTTCCAGCAACTGCTGGTTCCAGAAGGCAGCGCACGTGAAGTTATCACGCCAATTGTCGACGACGGCTTAGATTGCCCACCACCAAGTCAAGCCGAGGTAAGAAGAGCAATATCGCGGCTGAAAAACAACAAAGCAGCCGGTGCCGACGGTCTGCCCGCAGAGCTCTTCAAGTCCGGTGGCGAGGAGTTGATAACGAGCATGCACCAGCTCTTGCGCACGGTTTGGATTAAAGAGTGCATGCCCGACGATTGGAATGTAAGCGTATTATGTCCTGTGCTGAAAAAAGGTGATCCAAGTGTGTGCTCCAACTACCGCGGGATCAGCCTTTTACCCATCGCATATAAGGTCCTGTCGAGTGTGCTATGTGAAAGACTAAAGCCAGTGTTATCCAACCTGATCGGACCTTATCAGTGTGGCTTTAGACCTGGAAAATCAACAACTGACCAGATTTTCACACTTCGGCAAATCCTGGAAAAGACCCAAGAGAAACAGATCGACACGTACCATCTTTTTGTCGACCATAAAGCTGCCTTCGACAGCCCGATACGGCAGAAATTACTTGAAGCCATGGCTGAGTTTGGTATTCCAGCGAAGCTGATACGTCTTTGCGGAATGACGCTGACTGACACGAAGTCTTCAGTGAAGATTGGCAAGGACCTTACGGAGCCATTCTATACCAGACGAGGCCAAAAACAAGGCGACGGCCTATCGTGCGATCTCTTCAACATTGTGATGGAGATGATAATGAGAAAAGCTGCAGTAAACACGAGTGGCACTATATTCAACAAAAGCCACATGCTACTCGCGTACGCTGATGACGTAGACATCATCGGTCGAAAACTGCGGGATGTGACTGCAGCATTCTTGGGTATACAGAAGGAATCAGCGAAAATGGGCTTAACGGTGAACGAGGACAAAACGAATTATTAGTATCAACGAACAAAGAATCTACTCGTTTGGGAAACTGCGTGAACGTTGACAACTATAATTTCGAGGTGGTAGATAATTTGGTCTACCTAGGCTCCGCCATCAACAAAGAAAATAATGTCAGCCTAGAAATCCGGAGAAGAATCCTGCTTGCAAATAAATGCTACTACGGACTAAGCAAGCGTTTCAATGACAGAGCCTTCTCTCGACGAACAAAACTCCAGCTATACCAGATACTGGTTCTACCTGTCATAATGTATGGCTCAGAATCCTGGGTTATGACACAAGCAGATGAATCGGTTATGGCGGTATTCGAGAGAAAAATACTCCGTAAAATATATGGGCCCATCATCGTTAACGGAGAGTATCGGCGTCATATGAATCATGAGCTGTACGAGCTGTACACTGACATTGACGTGGTCAAACGCATTAAGGTGCAACGGTTGCGTTGGCTAGGTCATGTTGTACGCATGGACGAAAATGCTCCAGCTCGAAAAGTCTTCGACAATGAACTCGATGGACGGCGCAGAAGAGGGCGACCAAAACTCCGTTGGAAAGACCAGGTTACTGAGAACCTTACAGAACTCGGTGTGACTAACTGGAGAAGAAGCGCAGAAGATCGAGGCGCTTATAATATTTTTCTACGTGCGGTATATAATCCACTGGGATTGCATAGAAGTACCAGTTAAGTAAGTAAGTAAGTAAGTTGAGCTAGAATTATCAGTCTTAACTTGGCAAGGTTAACCTCCTCCTGAGAGAGGTGTAAAGAACTATTAGCTTGTTTTTCTCAAGCGTTGACACGAGTGACGTGCGAATCGAAATACATATGACATTACTCGTAAATAGTGTTTTTGTCCCAAAAATTCCCGGAACAAAAATCCCGGGAATCCCGGCCAATTTTTTGTCCCGGAATCCCGGGAATGCGACCGGGATTTCATTATGCTTATATCATATGTCAATATCAAAATGTTAAATATGTTAAAATCCACTAAAAACATAAATTATTTAGTGTTTTCTTGACCATAACTATCGTTTTCCGTCTCTCGATGTGTCGTTTATCTTTCAAATGTGTTTTAATATATAGAGAAAAATTTGAACGTATTAAATTGCAAAAAGGGATCAGCAATACCATGTCCATGAGTTGATGGGTACTTACTTATTGATAGGCATGTATTCTAAGACTATATTTTTAAGCCAATTGACTGACATATAAATTTCTTTGCTGGTGTACTGGGTGATTGTACCTTTAGGTGCTTGGTCTGAGCGATGATAATACTTTTACCCTCTTTATCCCAAGGAGTAGGAATCTCAAAAAATCCCTTTATATTGCACAATTACCATATAAAATAAGTGCTAACTCTAATTGTTGCGATTACACCTTTAGCGGTTTTGTCTGGGTGATGGTAACAGTTTCATCCCATTTTTGGATTTGTCCTGCTAAAATTCTTTCACATCGCGGAATTGCTCCATAAAATAAATATTCGTCCCAATACCCGTTTTTATAACTTTAGGGTGATGGTACCAATTTGATATGAATGCACAGCGCACAACTACTCACTAAAATTAATACTCCGCCCCTTATATGATATTCTACCTTAAGCCGTTTGGATTGGGTCCTTTTTTACCCCTAAATGGACGAATTTTGAAAAATCACTTCGTGCAGCTCTCTAATTCTATAAGGATATTGCTCAATGGTACCGGCTTTATCCCTTTTTGGCCTTTTTACCCCAAAGAGTTCGAATTTGGAAAAATTACTACTTCGTGCAGCTCTCTAATTCTAAAAGGATATTGCTCAATGGCTTTATCCCTTTTTGGCCTTTTTACCCCAAAGAGTACGAATTTAGAAAAATTACTACTAGCAGCCCTATTGTTCTTTAAGAAGCTTTTTCATATGCATTTCCACGTTACCAGTTTTCTCACTTGTTAGACATTTTTTCCCCCTAAAAGTACGAATTTCAAAAAATCCCTTGGTGCACCACTCTAAGTCTATAAGGAGATTGCTTATGTACAGGTTCCACGATGATAGCTTGTCTAAATATTAAAAAAATTTTGGATTAACCATAACAAGAAATTTTTAGAACTATTTTTATATTTCATTTCATATTCGTTTGTTTGTATTTAAATAAAATAGGCAATTTTTATTTATTTTTTGTTTTGGACCGGAATTTCCCGGGATCCCAGGAAAATGATATAAAAATCCCGATTTCCCGGGAAAGGAAAAATGCCGGGAAATCAAAAACACTACTCGCAAAGCCCTTGAATATTTAAAAAATCAATCTAGAATATCGGTCTGTGTTACATTCGTTATCATCGATAGAACTTTAACTTAGCTATCTGGAGCTGCAACCACTTTTCTTAAAGGCTATTCAGAGGTTGATTTAGAGAGCCATGGGGGACCTTCCCACCACAATGCACTGGCTTGCAGATCCTGAGGACTACAGCCTCGAGTTCCTAGATCTGCAGGGTTGTCATGTGAGGGTACGTGATGCCATATTTAATTCGGGACTAATTGGTAGGTTAAAACTAGGGATGTAACGAATGTGCTTTAGCGAATGCGAATGCGAAAGCGAATATTGGAATATTTTTTTTGCGAAAGCGAATGCGAATGCGAATACAAATTTTTGGTTTTTGCGAATGCGAATGCGAAAGCGAATATTCCAAAATTGTTTAGCGAATGTCAAAAAATGGTTTAAGTAAACGAATTAAAAGAAATTCCTACTGTCTGCCTTTTCAAATAAAAATATGTATTTCAGTTAAGTAATTAAGCATAAAATATTGATTTCAAAGTAAAACAAAAACAAAAAAATATATAATTCTCAGAAATTCAGTCTTTAAGGTAACTAAAGAATAATTTTATTTTCTTTCGAAAACTTTGACGTATTCAGTATTCATAGTTTAGTAGAGCCAAGTTGTATTTAACAAAAAGAAGCTTCGCTGCTTTTTCGCTATGCAATATAGTTCTTAGTGGATCATAGATAAGTCCGGCTCCACTAAACAACTGTTCGCTGGGAACACTTCCCGGAGGCGTACCTAAGAACTGGCGTGCCAAACGTACTAACTTTTGGTATTTCGAGCTGTTTCGTTTCCAATACAATAAAGGATCTTCTGAAATATGAATTTTGTTCTCTTTATTGTATTCATCTAACAATTTTTATGCATGAGAGACTGAAAACGTAATCTCTTGCATGTCGTCACCAGTTTCACTATTACTTGTATGAATGCGAATATTGGAATATTTTTTTTGCGAAAGCGAATGCGAATGCGAATATTGAAATATATATTTATACGAATGCGAATGCGAAAGCGAATGTACAAAACGATGCGAATAATTCGCATTCGCATATGCGAATGCGAACGTTCGTTACATCCCTAGTTAAAACATAGGTAAACTGGGGATTAATTCAGGGAAGCCATTATTATTGATATTTATATTTTTTTTGGAAAAACTATACATCATTTAGTAAAAAAAAATGATTTTTGAAAAAAATTTATAAAACAAATCATTTTTAATTTAAAAAACTAGTGGGCCCGGCAATGCTTCGCTATTGCATTTTAACTTGTAATATATTTCACATTTAGGTCTACAAAGTACTTCGAAAACGGTACTTAAGCTCGATAATGATATGTTGAGTTTATTAACTTATGTAACTAATTTCAAGCAACTCCTTAACATGAAAGTTAACAAATTAAGTGTTGTTGTTTTAAATTCTAAATATCATAGGCTCTATGACGATAGTAAAAAATTCATCAGCAAAGTCATATCTTTATCAAATAGGAAACAGACATTCCGTTTAAGATCAAAATTCAATGTAGTAGCGGTAACCGTCTGTATACTAACTATATCTTTGGGCGTAAAGAACACTTTTTACATGCCTTCTCCGCCTATTGACCGAAAATGGAAATTTCGTTTGAAGCTTTATGCCTTTAGCCATAAAAACCGTCTTCTTCTCACATGGATCAAGAATATTTCCGAATACTATCATTGTATTGAACTCGTATTACCATTCTATGAGATAATTCGGTCACCAAAGTTTGGCTTTACAAAGTGATGATCTCACGCGCTGTACGGCATTTTACGCCGTCGTGTTGGAAACATTTCTCCTTCAAATAATGTGCAATGACATGATAAATAAAAAAAATCAATTGATCGTCCACTGGTTTTAGTTCTTCTACCAGTTGGATATATGAATATAGGCCAAGATCTTTCCTCAGCGTTTGCAGAGACCGAGTTGCTGAGAACGGCGTCGGTTCGATAAATTCGAGTCTCCTGTCACACTTACGTCTACAGCGTTGATGGCTTTTATTAGCTGCTCAGATGGATGAATATATGCACCATAAACTTCACAAAGGGCAAACAGAACGCGCATTTTGAAAATAAATTTGCAAGATTTGTAAACGTTGTTCTTGTGTAGTCTTTACATGGTGATTTTTCAAAGAAAGTCTCAATGAAAGTCTATCACACTTCACACACCTCGCCTGAATGACGAATTGGTTGACCTAAAATGACAACAAAAACGGTAAATGGGGTTTTGTTGGGTGTCAATTGTACATTAAAAATCCACATGAATCAAAATCATAGCTGATACATTTTTTAAGATAAAAGAATTTTTCGTTTATTTACTCCGTTTTGCGCTTCTTTTGGAAGTGACGTTCGTTGCCCCATGATTATTGAAAGCGTACAGACTTCAGCTTTAAGACACTTCTATCAAAATTTAAGTTTTCTTCAATAAATTAAGCTTTCCAAGCCGAGCTAGAAATTTATTGGTGACATTTTCTAACAATTCATCGTAGATTTGGTTACAATTTTTGCTAATAAAAAAACTGTCCCACCTTACTGTTCATATATCTAGGCGAACTGCAATATACTGTGGAATTTTGACAGTTATAACTGTTTATTTTAAAAGGGGTGTGATACAGCCCACTTCCACTCTTACTGTAATTTATACTGCAACAACAACATATGTAACAAATCTCATCTTCATACCTCTTATAGTTCATGAGATATAGCCCTTTTCATTTTCATGTTGTATGGGCGGTGTCACGTCCCTTTATCCAATCACAACCAAATATAGCCAGGGACTATCTACAGGTCATCAGTACCTCTTGGTAAAATTTTCGTATCAATCTGTCTATTGGGAAAGCCTGCAGAGCGGTTTTGAAAAGGGGGCGTGGCACCCCCACTTTCACGCTGGCTGTAATTAATACTGCTCCAACAACATATATACCAAATCTCATCTTCTGATAGTTCATGAGATATAGGCCTTTTGATTTTCAAGTTGTATCAGCGGTGCCACGCCCCTTTATTCAATCACAATCTATTATATCCAGGGACTATCAACAGGTCAACTGTACCATTTGGTAAAATTTTCGTATCAATCGGTCTATTAGAAAAGCCGTTAGAGCGATTTTTGAAAATGGGGGCGTGGTAACGCCCACTTCCACCTTGGCTGTAATTAATACTGCTCCAACAACATATATACCAAATCTCATCTTCATACCTCTGATAGTTCATGAGATACAGCCCTTTTGATTTTCAACTTGTATGGGCGGTGCCACGCCCCTTTGTCTAATTGGACCGAATTGTAAATATAAACCACCCGGGGCGCCACCCAAACGCATACAAAAAAATTTATGCAAATCGGTATAGCCGTTCGTGAGTTATGAAGTCACAACACACTTGCAACAATTTTTTATATATATAGATAAGAGAAAAATAATATGTACAATGTACATATTACATTGTACATCTATACGGATTTAAACATATTTTAGGTATTATTGTGATAAAAGTCATCGTCATCATCACCATCATTAGCATCATCATCATCATCATCATCATCTTCTTCATCATTCTCATCATATGGTTTTAGCAACTGCGCACAGAGGTGGTCCCCATTGGCCAAAAATAAAAAAAAAATTAAGTGAGTTAAATTCTTTGTAATACTGTGACAACACTATATCACAATAGATTTTGCTCTTCCAAATTACTTTGTTTTTGCTTTATTCCTCCTGTCCTCTTTAAAAATAGTTGCCAAACGCGGACTATGAAAATAATTTTATTTCGCAGTGTGAGTAACTTTTAAGTGAAGGTCCAAAATAAAACGTAAAAACCTTTTTAAAAAAGATTGCTTAAACAATGGAAGAATTAAATATTGTGAAGAATGGTATTAACTAGTATGTAAAAGAATTAAAAACTTCTCAGCATACTGTGTCTGTAATATTAAATTAATTTATTATATGTGCCTATGTCAGTACTAACTCGTATGTAGACTTAAATTTCACTTAGGGCCGTTATCTCATTAGTCGATTATCTTTTTTCTTAACGAAAAACTGTAGATTAAAGAAATTAGGTTTTCTCAATGTCTCATTTGCCTTTGTTCTATCGCAAAGCTAACCAGCCCTCATCTGCCGGTTATTTATTTGCCGTACAGATAAACTCAATCAGCTGACTGCTGTACATAGCTTTTTTGTTTTTCATCTTCAGTGGTAAAATGTTTCCCACATTGCTTTTATCTGTCATTATTTAAGTTTTATTTCATTTTTATTAAATGTATGTGTTTTCTTATTTTTTAACACTTCGAAAATAACTGATTTATATCAAGAATTTGTCAACTGTCTCATCTATTTATCGGGGTATTGCCAACTGAAAAATAATTTTTTGTCGGTATATTGAGAAAACCAAAATCGTTAACGGATAGTTTATCATTCTACCAAATTTATGTCGAGATTTAGTAACAGGAAGTTTGTCGATACATTGAGAAAACTGCCATTAGAGATTTAGTTGCGAAGTCGATCGAAGTTAACAACCAAATTTGTTGTAAAATGTTTACCAATATTTACAGATTATATGATGTAAATTTCAGCTGCGGATTGTTGAGTTATCTTCAATATAACAAAGCGGCCTCACCGTTTTCGGTATAATTTTTTTGATTGTGTACTCTAAAAGAGGTCCTTGAATCCTTTGTCCGACATTGACCAAACTGTAGATTTAGTCATAGATTGATGAAATCAATGGATATATCGACTTAAGTATGCCTACTATGAAATTTAAATTTTCAGGATCTAAGAGAGGTCCTTGAATTCTTTGTCCGACATTAACCAAATTTTAGATTTAGTCATAGATTGATGGAATCAATGGATATGCCAACTTTGGTATGCCTACTATGAAATTTAAATTTTCCGGATCTAAGAGAGGTCCTTGAATCCTTTCACAGATTCAAACCAAATTTTAGAAATTGGTGTCATTAAAAGAGACTGTGAGATGTGCCAAATATTATTCATATTTTCCTTTTTTGCCATGACACGCAAAATTTGTAAAAATTGTTTAACTTTGACCGCTCACTGCCATTAAAATAATTTACTTAAAGCAATACTTTTAGTAATTAGTGATGTAGAATTTTATTAACTTTCACCCAATACCAAACATGTCAGTGGTAGATAAACTTCAGTTTTTGAATTAATCCTCACTTTTGGTACATTTCAACCCTCTGTGCGTAGGTCTCCCATGAATGGGGCGGTTTCGCTAACCAACTTAGGACAATCGATGAGTCAGTCCATAGAAATAGGGCCTATTCACCAAGTTTTAAAGTATAAGAAATGTGGTGTGCGAGTTCTGAGACCAACAATGCACCACAAAGTTCTATTCTTGGTAAGCTTACAGTTTGAAGAGGCGCAACTTTAGATTTAGATTCTAAGATGTATGTTTTTACACCTAAATTTGACGAAAAGATGCGACAGTACACGGCAGCGCAGTAAGCTTCCTGTGATGCGTCACAGAATCCGTGAATTTCAACTTGATTGGATAAATAATAATTTATCCATCGAGGGATTTGAATCTTTCCAATTGATGGCAGTTCTTCAATTATATTATTCCAAACTGAAAGACACTTTGAGCTTATATTTTCATCCCAAACACATCCTTTTAGCCATAATTCCTGCATTAAAGTTGCGATTTATTAAAATAGGGATCAGCGAGATCAAGATCTGCCAACTCACTTGTATTTTGTACCTCAAAGGTAACATTTGGAAGAGTTTTGGTGAGTTTTGGCAAAATAATTGCGTTTACCGCAAATCGTTTGTTGTGTTTTCTGGGAAATAAAACAAAATCGCATTCCCTTTTTGCAGTCTTTGTTTTTCCTCCAATGCTGATAATTTCTATGTAAAACTTTCTTGAAGGGAGTTGTACACTCAGAAAAAAGTCCGTACTAAATTTGAGTACAAAACATACTAGATTTAAGTTAGCAAAATTTACTCAAAACTAGTAAATTTGTACTTAAAATGAATAAATTATACTCAGATCGAATATGTTGTACTTGATTTGAGTATGCGTTGAAGTAGTGTATACTTCATATAAGTACGAAATTTTACTCAAATTTTATTCTTCAATATGAGTAAAATTTTACTCGCCTTATGGAAAATATTATTCGTTTGAAGTATGGCATGTAAATATTTAAGTTTGGAAAGTGTTGGAAACAAAATTGTATTTGAGTATGCGTTGAAACAGTGTATACTTCATATAAGTACGAAATTTTACTTAAATTGTATTCTTCAATATGAGTAAAATTTTACTCGCCTTAAGGAAAATATTATTCGTTTGAAGTATGGCATGTAAATATTTAAGTTTGCAAAGTGTTGGAAACAAAACTGTATGGAAGAATGTAAGTTAAGTTCGCATTGTACTTCAATTTACTCCAGATATTAAAACTAAGTTCAAAGAAGTTGTAGAACAGAGTACACATGTATGATCGTTTCAAGTATAGATGTAGTAACTTTGTGTTACGGTGCACTAAATTAAGGAAGATTATCTTAGGAATATTGTACTTAAATTGAGAACGACTTTACTCTATTTTAGATTGCAATTAATAAGATATAGGCTATTGAAGACTTAAAATGGACAAGCAATAATATAGCACACAATTGTAAAAAAAATACTTATTTCAAGTAAGAAATTCTTATGCTAAGTTCCAAATTTGTTGTCAAAACGGGTATTCAAGTTGAGGGATATAGTTGTAAATATGAGAAGCGTCAAACCAAAATTGAGTACATTTGCAATTAATTTTAGTTCAGTGAGCACTCAAATATAGTTTCCTCCCAGAAACATAGCTCTTTGTTCTCATCAGCACACACAAAATGTGAGTAAAAGAGATAGGCTATCAAATAATAATGAGCAGCATTCAACAACTGTGCAACAAAAAGCGACAAACAAAACAACTTATCGAAACCTTACATGTGTGAATGTTTGGTAATGATGTTTTATTTCTAGGGTTGCCGGACTATTGGTGTTATTTTTTAGTATTATGCTGTGAGCTGTCAACATTAAAAAATTTTATACAGGCAAGTAGTGTTTTCCGAGATATGTGTTCATAGTTGCTTAGAAAAGTTACATTCTCTATATAGTTTGTATTTCGATTAAGGCTGATTTACACGCTATCCACCCATATCCCCTATCTCCTGTCAAATCAGTACATTTTGATTTCCTATCCACCTTCCTATAATTCACAATTACTTTGCTACAATTTTGTAGTGTTTGTCTTTGCTTACTCCTACATGTTTTCTAATTAGGCTATCTCACTCTTGTTGTTGAGGGGATATGAGTAGATATGGGTAGATAGCGTGTAAACCATACTTTACATTGTGAAATGAACCTTTTAATGGAATACCGTGTCATACCGTAACACTGTTGTTGTATTATGAAATATTCATGAGATGGAAAATTTCGACAGTACAATTTGCAAGACCACGGATCTTTCGACGGATTTATATAAACTGGGAGAAAATGTTTTGTGAAAAGTTGTCAATAAACAGAATGTCACAGCAATTCGTTATAGGTCGAATTGGTGTGACATTCTGGTTCGTTATAGTTCGAATTGCTGTGACATTTAGGTTGTTGACAGATCCGTGTGTCTATAGTATAGTATGTAGCTTGGCTGGCTGATGTTAGAAAAACACAGGAATTTTACCCCATTTGTAGACGCACATACTTGTTGCGGACTTATCTGTCAGAATCTTATTGATTATGAATTTCTTTGATATCCAAATTCTTACAGTTTGGAACACCTGAATAAGTTATAAGATATTATT
Organism: Muscina levida; assembly: GCA_964034835.1. Lineage (NCBI taxonomy): Eukaryota > Metazoa > Arthropoda > Insecta > Diptera > Muscidae > Muscina > Muscina levida. Next base: position 53,244 of record CAXIUB010000221.1, on the reverse strand, counting down.
AAAAAAATATACACGTAACATTTTGTTACATATGTACATAGATTGTCTGACAAATCTGTAACTTGAGCGAAAACTTCGACGTTTACAGGGAGAATTTATATATTTTATTTTCTTGTAATTTTCTTGTACTTTTCTTTATTAATGAATATAGTGTCAAACGCCAGACAATTTTTTAAAAACAATATTATTTAAAACACCAATTTAAAAAGAAAACAAGTTTGGAAATCTCCCCCATAAGCTTTCCCAAAGTGTATATGCAAATTATTTTATTAACATATTATGTGTTGCAATTTAAAATTATCCTAATTTTTACCATGACCTTTATATAAATCAGATTCCAAATCAATTCCAATTCCAAATTTATATATTATATATTATATACTAGCAGACCCGGCGAACTTCGTCTCGCCCCAATTTTATGCCTTAACTATCTTACATACTTTCAACTCGCGATTTCTTGATTGTCGTCGGGGAATTGGAATGGATGATCGTAAGATAAGGACTTCCTCTTCTATGAATTTGTTATTTATGATCGTCTGAAATCACATTTTTTATCAGATTCTTGACGGAGAACCGCGTACCGTTGCACAATTTCAGTTGATTCAGATTCAATATGATTATGATCGATCCCACCTTTATCTGTAAATTATGCGGCATATTAAGCGAGTGGAAAATTCTGTCGGATTGTTGGTCGCTTAATCCTCTACGGTCACGCTGTAAACAGATTTGTACGAATGCAGTTCTCAAGCGATTTAACTTTCTAATTTGAAATTCTAGCTATTGAGGTCTTTAGTCTTCTATGCTAGTAACATACTGCCCGTAAATTAATCCAATCGAGATTTTTATAATTGTGTGCAATGTCATGAGATGTGAACTGGCAAAAATTTGCAGGGAGCGATATCAATTCAGTCGAAACATCAATCCGAATTTGGCCATTGCCAAGCGCTAGCAGTTGTTTCGGGAATTCAGCAGAAGATGGGAGGTTCTGGAATGAGCCCCTAATTTTTTGGTCAATTACAACTTCTTGACATTGACAACGTTTTCAAGTATGGTTTTAGTAAATCAGCAGAATTAGACATTTTGAGCAAAATCATAGCCCCACCAAATCGTTTTAAATCCCCTCGTTAATCCTTTATCGTTCGGTCAACTACTTCCAAAGCTCGTTTAGTCGTTATCGCGCATTCATCCGAAATGTTGATTTGGCATTCCCGCATTTACTTCGACGTTGCCAAATTCTTGGTCATTGTGTACTTTGGCTTTCCAACCGTGATAATATTTATCGAAAGTTTTAAAGCGGATTTTGCAGTTTGAATGCCTTCCAACAATGTGGCAGCTATGCCAGAGGATGCAGCGGCTAACGTTATTTGAAATCTTGACCACATTGTTGCCGGAATCAACAAAAAATGTCTTGGCTGTCCCACTCGTAGCATCGAGAAAGTAAATGCCTCCAGTTTCATCGTGAATCGTACACGTTATTTTACTCGGCATTTAACAGCGGCACATTTGTTCGAACTCTTCCGGCCAGCTCATCTAGATTATAGTCTTGCTCCCGTTAAAATTCGCGATCGAATGCATCTTGCACCGAACGATTTGACGCTGGCATTCCCAATGTCGACAGCAGATTGCCGCACATCCCATCGGATTCGACGGATATTTTATTTAAATATTATTTTTCTCGTTACCAACCCACATTTAACCGAAATTTTCCACCTAGACATCGCTCAAAATCATCAAATCATGCGAAAATAGCAAAATTTTGTCAACAAAAAAAAAAATTTTTTTTAACTTTTCCGGAATTTTCCAAGTTTTTCCCTAAGAATTTTCTATTTTTCCACAAAATTCCATACAAAAAACCAATTTTAGATTTTCTCAATTTCCCGAATTTTTCGAAGGATTTTCACAAAATTATCTTGCATAAAACCCTCATACCAATTACGAAGAATTGAATAAAAATTGAGCAAAATAGGCCAGCCGTTCTCTCTTGATGAATTACTACACACTGTTTACACCGTTTTTATACATATAGATTTCACAATAAACCTAATTTTTCCAAGCAGCACGACAAATTTTCCAGCTTTACGTCGACTAAAATCATCAAATCAAGCGATACAATGAAAAATTTCGTTGAAAAAATTCAAATTTTTTGAGTTTTTTCCAGAATTTTCCGAGTTTTCCACCAAGAATTTTTCTACTTTTCCATTCGAAAAGTCATTTCCGAATGATTATCCGAAATTTTCACATTTACATCATTTAAAATTATCAACACACAATCAAATGTAAAATTTCGTAGAAAAAAAATTAAATTTTTGGAATTTTTCCATAATTTTTCAACTAACATTTTCTATTTTTTCAACCGAAAAGCCACTACGGAACAATTGCACACAAAAAGTTATACAAAAACTCAATTTTCAATGCAAAATGTTTCTTAAAAAATCTAATTTTTTCCGAGTTTTCCAGTTTTTTCTATTTTTCCATTCGAAAAGTCATAATTGATCGAAAACCGACAAAAATTTAATTTTCGAAATAAATTTAACTCCGATTTTTTCGGAATTTTCCGAAATTTACACCGACAATTTATCTATTTTTCCATTCGAAAAGTCGTTTCGGAATAATTATACGAAATTTTTCCTAAGTTACATCGTTCAAAACTATCAAATCGTACGACAAAAAGAAAAATTTCATCGACAAATAGTATTGACATTTTTCGAATTTTTCCGGAATTTTCTAAAAAAAAAAAATTTTATTTTGCCGTTCGAATTGCACACACAATTCCATACAAAAAAGCAATTTTCGGTTTTAGCAATTTTCCGGAGGAATTTCCCAAAATTTTCTTTTACATAATTCTTCTCCTGGCAATTACGAACAACTGAAAAAAAATTTCAGCAAAATCGGTCCAACCGTTCTCAATTGATGAATTACTATACATTTTTGCCACCATTTTTATATATATAGATATGAATTACTATAACACCATTTTTATATAATTATAGAGACATTATTTATCTCGTTAAATTTTCCAACCAACATCAAAATCATGCGAAAACTGCAAAATTTCGTCGATAAACAAATCAATTTTTTACGCATTTCCGGAATTTTCCGAGTTTTTCCCTAATAATTTTCTATTTTTGCATTTCAAAAGCCATTTCGTAACAATTGCACTCAAATTTCCCGGCTTTTCCTAAGGATTTTCCCAAAATTTTGACGTATAAAAAATTCCTGCCAATATTGAAAAAAATAGAGCAAACTGGGCCAACGTTCTCTCTTGATAAATTACTATAAATTTGTCACACTATTTTTATATTTATATATTTCACAATAATCCGAAATTTTTCAGCAACACAACGAATTTTGCACCTTTACGTCGTCTGAAATCATTAAATCAAGCGATACAATGGAAGATTTTGTCGAAGGCATCCAAATTTTTCGATTTTTTCTGGAATTTTCCGAGTTTTCCAGTTTTTTCTATTTTTCCATTCGAAAAGTCATAATTGTTCAAAATTGTTCACATTTACATCGCCCAAAATTACCAAAACATACGATAAGGAGCAAAATTTTTCCGAATAAAATATAAATTTTTTTTGGCATTTTCCATAATTTTCCAACTAAAATTTTATATTTTTCCATTCGAAAACCGACAAAAATTTAATTTTCGATTATCGAAAAAAATCTAGTTTTCCGTTTTTTTTTCCGGAATTTTCCGAGTTTTCCACCGGCAATGTATCTACTTTTCCATTCGAAAAGTCGTTTCGGAATAATTATACGAAATTTTTCGCAAGTTACATCGTTCAAAACTATCAAATCGTATAACAAAAAGCAAAATTTCATCGAAAAATAGTATTAATATTTTTCGAATTTTTCCGGAATTTTCCAAAAAAAATTTTTATTTTTCCATTCGAAAAACCAAAAATTACATTCCATACAAAAAAGCAATTTTCGGTTCTAGCAATTTTCCGGAGGAATTTCCTAAAATTTTCTTTTACATAAACCTTCTCCTGGCAATTGCAAACAACTGAAAAAAAATTTCAGCAAAATCGGTCCAACCGTTCTCAATTGATGAATTACTATACATTTTTGCCACCATTTTTATATATATAGATTTTTCGCAAGTTACATCGTTCAAAACTATCAAATCGTACGACAAAAAGCAAAATTTCATCGAAAAATAGTATTGAAATTTTTCGAATTTTTCCGGAATTTACCGAATTTTCCAAAAAAATTTTTATTTTTCCATTCAATTGCACACAAAATTCCATACAAAAAAGCAATTTTCGGTTTTAGCAATTTTCCGGCTTTTCCGGAGGAATTTCCCAAAATTTTCTTTTACATAAACCTCCTCTTGGCAATTACGAACAACTGAAAAAAAAATTTCAGCAAAATCGGTCCAACCGTTCTCAAATGATATTACTATAAATTTTTGCCACCATTTTTATATATATAGATATTTCACAATAATCCGAAATTTTGCAGCAAACAACGAATTTTTCGCCTTTACGTCGTCTGAAATCATCGAAGGCATCCAAATCTTTCGTTTTTTCTGGAATTTTCCGAGTTTTCCAGTTTTTTCTATTTTCCATTCGAAAAGTCATAATTGTTCGAAAATCGACAAAAATTTAATTTTCCATTATCGAAAAAAATCTAATTTTCCGATTTTTTCGGAATTTTCCGAGTTTTCCACCGACAATTTATCTATTTTTCCATTCGAAAAGTCGTTTTGGAATAATTATACGAAATTTTTCGCAAGTTACATCGTTCAAAACTATCAAATCGTACGACAAAAAGCAAAATTACATCGAAAAATAGTATTGAAATTTTTCTAATTTTTCCGGAATTTTCCAAAAAAAAATTTTATTTTTCCATTCGAATTGCACACACAATTCCATACAAAAAAGCAATTTTCGGTTTTAGCAATTTTCCGGCTTTTCCCGAGGAATTTCCCAAAATTTTCTTTTACATAAACCTTCTCCTGGCAATACGAACAACTGAAAAAAAATTTCAGCAAAATCGGTCCAACCGTTCTCAATTGATGAATTACTATACATTTTTGCCACCATTTTTATATATATAGAGATATGAATTACTATAACACCATTTTTATATAAATATAGAGACATTATTTATCTCGTTAAATTTCCCAACCAACATCAAAATCATAAAATCATGCGAAAACTGCAAAATTTCGTCGATAAACAAATCAATTTTTTTGCGCATTTCCGGAAGTTTCCGAGTTTTTCCCTAATAATTTTCTATTTTCGCATTCGAAAAGCCATTTCGTAGCAATTGCACTCAAATTTCCCGGCTTTCCTACGGATTTTCCCAAAATTTTGACGCATAAAAAATTCCTGCCAATATTGAAAAAAATAGAGCAAACTGGGCCAACGTTCTCTCTTGATAAATCACTATATATTTTTCACACTATTTTTACATTTATATATTTCACAATAATCCGAAATTTTTCAGCAACACAACGAATTTTGCACCTTTACGTCGTCTGAAATCATTAAATCAAGCGATACAATGGAAGATTTCGTCGAAGGCATCCAAATTTTTCGATTTTTTCTGGAATTTTCCGAGTTTTCCAGTTGTTTCTATTTTTCCATTCGAAAAGTCATAATTGTTCAAAATTGTTCACATTTACATCGCCCAAATTTACCAAAACATACGATAAGGAGCAAAATAAAATAAATTTTTTTTGGCATTTTCCATAATTTTCCAACTAAAATTTTATATTTTTCCATTCGAAAACCGACAAAAACTTAATTTTCGTTTATCGAAAAAAATCTAGTTTTCCGTTTTTTTTCCGGAATTTTCAGAGTTTTCCACCGACAATTTATCTACTTTTCCATTCGAAAAGTCGTTTCGGAATAATTATACGAAATTTTTCGCAAGTTACATCGTTCAAAACTATCAAATCGTATAACAAAAAGCAAATTTCATCGAAAAATAGTATTGAAATTTTTCGAATTTTTCCGGAATTTTCCAAAAAAAAATTTTATTTTTCCATTCGAAAAACCAAAAATTACATTCCATACAAAAAAGCAATTTTCGGTTCTAGCAATTTTCCGGAGGAATTTCCTAAAATTTTCTTTTACATAAACCTTCTCCTGGCAATTACAAACAACTGAAAAAAAATTTCAGCAAAATCGGTCCAACCGTTCTCAATTGATGAATTACTATACATTTTTGCCACCATTTTTATATATATAGATTTTTCGCAAGTTACATCGTTCAAAACTATCAAATCGTACGACAAAAAGCAAAATTTCATCAAAAAATAGTATTGAAATTTTTCGAATTTTTCCGGAATTTACCGAATTTTCCAAAAAAAAATTTTATTTTTCCATTCAATTGCACACAAAATTCCATACAAAAAAGCAATTTTCGGTTTTAGCAATTTTCCGGCTTTTCCGGAGGATGTTCCCAAAATTTTCTTTTACATAAACCTTCTCTTGGCAATTACGAACAACTGAAAAAAAAAATTTCAGCAAAATCGGTCCAACCGTTCTCAAATGATGAATTACTATAAATTTTTGCCACCATTTTTATATATATAGATATTTCACAATAATCCGAAATTTTGCAGCAAACAACGAATTTTGCGCCTTTACGTCGTCTGAAATCATCGAAGGCATCCAAATCTTTCGATTTTTTCTGGAATTTTCCGAGTTTTCCAGTTTTTTCTATTTTCCATTTGAAAAGTCATAATTGTTCGAAAATCGACAAAAATTTAATTTTCCATTATGGAAAAAAATCTAATTTTCCGATTATTTCGGAATGTTCCGAGTTTTCCACCGACAATTTATCTATTTTTCCATTCGAAAAGTCGTTTCGGAATAATTATACGAAATTTTTCGCAAGTTACATCGTTCAAAACTATCAAATCGTACGACAAAAAGCAAAATTACATCGAAAAATAGTATTGAAATTTTTCTAATTTTTCCGGAATTTTCCAAAAAAAAATTTTATTTTTCCATTCGAATTGCACACACAATTCCATACAAAAAAGCAATTTTCGGTTTTAGCAATTTTCCGGCTTTTCCCGAGGAATTTCCCAAAATTTTCTTTTACATAAACCTGCTCCTGGCAATACGAACAACTGAAAAAAATCGGTCCAACTGTTCTCAATTGATGAATTACTATACATTTTTGCCACCATTTTTATATATATAGATATAGATAATATATAATATATAATATATAATATATAATATATAATATATAATATATAATATATAATATATAATATATAATATATAATATATAATATATAATATATAATATATAATATATAATATATAATATATAATATATAATATATAATATATAGTATATAATATATAATATATAATATATAATATATAATATATAATATATAATATATAATATATAATATATAATATATAATATATAATATATAATATATAATATATAATATATAATATATAATATATAATATATAATATATAATATATAATATATAATATATAATATATAATATATAATATATAATATATAATATATAATATATAATATATAATATATAATATATAATATATAATATATAATATATAATATATAATATATAATATATAATATATAATATATAATATATAATATATAATATATAATATATAATATATAATATATAATATATAATATATAATATATAATATAATATATAATATATAATATATAATATATAATATATAATATATAATATATAATATATAATATATAATATATAATATATAATATATAATATATAATATATAATATATAATATATAATATATAATATATAATATATAATATATAATATATAATATATAATATATAATATATAATATATAATATATAATATATAATATATAATATATAATATATAATATATAATATATAATATATAATATATAATATATAATATATAATATATAATATATAATATATAATATATAATATATAATATATAATATATAATATATAATATATAATATATAATATATAATATATAATATATAATATATAATATATAATATATAATATATAATATATAATATATAATATATAATATATAATATATAATATATAATATATAATATATAATATATAATATATAATATATAATATATAATATATAATATATAATATATAATATATAATATATAATATATAATATATAATATATAATATATAATATATAATATATAATATATAATATATAATATATAATATATAATATATAATATATAATATATAATATATAATATATAATATATAATATATAATATATAATATATAATATATAATATATAATATATAATATATAATATATAATATATAATATATAATATATAATATATAATATATAATATATAATATATAATATATAATATATAATATATAATATATAATATATAATATATAATATATAATATATAATATATAATATATAATATATAATATATAATATATAATATTATATATTATATATTATTGTCTTTTTGTATGGAATTTTGTGTGTAATTGTTACAGAATGGCTTTTCGAATAGAAAAATTGAAAAATTTTGTTGAAAATTGCGGAAAATTCCGAAAAAATTCAAAAAGTTTGAATTTGTTGTTCGACGAAATTTTGCATATTAGCGTATGATTTGATAATTTTGGACGATGTAACAGTGAAAAATTTTGGATAATTATTCCGAAATGACTTTCCGAATAGAAACATAAAAAAATTCTCGGTGGAAAACTCGCAAAATTCCGGAAAAACTCAAAAAATTTGAATTTTTTCAGAAACATTTTGCATTAAAAATTGAGTTTGTGTATAACTTTTTGTGTGCAATTGTTCCGTAGTGGCTATTCGGTTGAAAAAATAGAAAATGTTGGTTGAAAAATTATGGAAAAATTCCAAAAATTTGAATTTTTTTTCGACGAAATTTTACATTTTATTGTGTGTTGATAATTTTAAATGATGTAACTGTGAAAATTTCGAATAATCATTCCGAAATGACTTTTCGAATGGAAAAGTAGAAAAATTCTTGGTCGAAAACTCGGAAAATTCTGGAAAAAACTCGAAATTGATGATTTTAGACGACGTAAAGGTGGAAAATTTGTCGTGCTGCTTGGAAAAATTAGGTTTATTGTGAAATCTATATGTATTAAAACGGTGTAAACAGTGTGTAGTAATTCATCAAGAGAGAACGGCTGGCCCATTTTGCTCAATTTTTATTCAATTCTACGTAATTGGTATGAGGGTTTTATGCAAGATAATTTTGTGAAAATCCTTCGAAAAATTCGGGAAATTGAGAAAATCGAAAATTGGTTTTTTGTATGGAATTTTGTGTGCGTTTGTTACGGAATGGCTTTTCGAATGGAAAAATAGAAAATTCTTAGGGAAAAACTTGGAAAATCCGGGAAAAGTTCAAAAAAAAAAAATTTTTTTTTTGTTGACAAAATTTGGCAATTTTCGCATGATTTGATGATTTTGAGCGATGTCTAGGTGGAAAATTTCGGTTAAATGTGGGTTGGTAACGAGAAAAATAATATTTAAATAAAATATCCGTCGAACCCGACGGGATGTGCGGCAATCTGGTGTCGACATTGGGAATGCCAGCGTCAAATCGTTCGGTGCAAGATGCATTCGATCGCGAATTTTAACGGGAGCAAGACTATAATCTAGATGAGCTGGCCGGAAGAGTTCGAACAAATGTGCCGCTGTTAAATACCGAGTAAAATAACGTGTACGATTATATATTATATATTATATATTATATATTATATATTATATATTATATATTATATATTATATATTATATATTATATATTATATATTATATATTATATATTATATATTATATATTATATATTATATATTATATTATATATTATATATTATATATTATATATTATATATTATATATTATATATTATATATTATATATTATATATTATATATTATATATTATATATTATATATTATATATTATATATTATATATTATATATTATATATTATATATTATATATTATATATTATATATTATATATTATATATTATATATTATATATTATATATTATATATTATATATTATATATTATATATTATATATTATATATTATATATTATATATTATATATTATATATTATATATTATATATTATATATTATATATTATATATTATATATTATATATTATATATTATATATTATATATTATATATTATATATTATATATTATATATTATATATTATATATTATATATTATATATTATATATTATATATTATATATTATATATTATATATTATATATTATATATTATATATTATATATTATATATTATAATTATATATTATATATTATATATTATATATTATATATTATATATTATATATTATATATTATATATTATATATTATATATTATATATTATATATTATATATTATATATTATATATTATATATTATATATTATATATTATATATTATATATTATATATTATATATTATATATTATATATTATATATTATATATTATATATTATATATTATATATTATATATTATATATTATATATTATATATTATATATTATATATTATATATTATATATTATATATTATATATTATATATTATATATTATATATTATATATTATATATTATATATTATATATTATATATTATATATTATATATTATATATTATATATTATATATTATATATTATATATTATATATTATATATTATATATTATATATTATATATTATATATTATATATTATATATTATATATTATATATTATATATTATATATTATATATTATATATTATATATTATATATTATATATTATATATTATATATTATATATTATATATTATATATTATATATTATATATTATATATTATATATTATATATTATATATTATATATTATATATTATATATCATATATTATATATTATATATTATATATTATATATTATATATTATATATTATATATTATATATTATATATTATATATTATATATTATATATTATATTAGATATTATATATTATATATCATATATTATATATTATATATATATATTATATATTATATATTATATATTATATATTATATATTATATATTATATATTATATATTATATATTATATATTATATATATTATATATTATATATTATATATTATATATTATATATTATATATTATATATTATATATTATATATTATATATTATATATTATATATTATATATTATATATTATATATTATATATTATATATTTATTATATATTATATATTATATATTATATATTATATATTATATATTATATATTATATATTATATATTATATATTATATATTATATATTATATATTATATATTATATATTATATATTATATATCATATATTATATATTATATATTATATATTATATATTATATATTATATATTATATATTATATATTATATATTATATATTATATATTATATATTATATATTAGATATTATATATTATATATCATATATTATATATTATATATTATATATTATATATTATATATTATATATTATATATTATATATTATATATTATATATTATATATTATATATTATATATTATATATTATATATTATATATTATATATTATATATTATATATTATATATTATATATTATATATTATATATTATATATTATATATTATATATTATATATTATATATTATATATTATATATTATATATTATATATTATATATTATATATTATATATTATATATTATATATTATATATTATATATTATATATTATATATTATATATTATATATTATATATTATATATTATATATTATATATTATATATTATATACTAGTGGGCCCGGCAATGCTTCGCTATTGCATTTTAACTTGTAATATATTTCACATTTAGGTCTACAAAGTACTTCGAAAACGGTACTTAAGCTCGATAATGATATGTTGAGTTTATTAACTTATGTAACTAATTTCAAGCAACTCCTTAACATGAAAGTTAACAAATTTAGTGTTGTTGTTTTAAATTCTAAATATCATAGGCTCTATGACGATAGTAAAAAATTCATCAGCAAAGTCATATCTTTATCAAATAGGAAACAGACATTCCGTTTAAGATCAAAATTCAATGTAGTAGCGGTAACCGTCTGTATACTAACTATATCTTTGGGCGTAAAGAACACTTTTTACATGCCTTCTCCGCCTATTGACCGAAAATGGAAATTTCGTTTGAAGCTTTATGCCTTTAGCCATAAAAACCTCTTTTGCCACGTCTTCTTCTCACATGGATCAAGAATATTTCCGAATACTATCATTGTATTGAACTCGTATTACCATTCTATGAGATAATTCGGTCACCAAAGTTTGGCTTTACAAAGTGATGATCTCACGCGCTGTACGGCATTTTACGCCGTCGTGTTGGAAACATTTCTCCTTCAAATAATGTGCAATGACATGATAAATAAAAAAAATCAATTGATCGTCCACTGGTTTTAGTTCTTCTACCAGTTGGATATATGAATATAGGCCAAGATCTTTCCTCAGCGTTTGCAGAGACCGAGTTGCTGAGAACGGCGTCGGTTCGATAAATTCGAGTCTCCTGTCACACTTACGTCTACAGCGTTGATGGCTTTTATTAGCTGCTCAGATGGATGAATATATGCACCATAAACTTCACAAAGGGCAAACAGAACGCGCATTTTGAAAATAAATTTGCAAGATTTGTAAACGTTGTTCTTGTGTAGTCTTTACATGGTGATTTTTCAAAGAAAGTCTCAATGAAAGTCTATCACACTTCACTGACGAATTGGTTGACCTAAAATGGCAACAAAAACCGTAAATGGGGTTTTGTTGGGTGTCAATTGTACATTAAAAATCCACATGAATCAAAATCATAGCTGATACATTTTTTAAGATAAAGAATTTTTCGTTTATTTACTCCGTTTTGCGCTTCTATTGGAAGTGACGTTCGTTGCCCCATGATTATTGAAAGCGTACAGACTTCAGCTTTAAGACACTTCTATCAAAATTTAAGTTTTCTTCACTAAATTAAGCTTTCCCAGCGCGAGCTAAGAATTGATATTACACACAAAGTTTATTGGTGACATTTTCTAACAATTCATCGTAGATTTGGTTACAATTTTTGCTAATAAAAAAACTGTCCCACCTTACTGTTCATATATCTAGGCGAACTGCAATATACTGTGGAATTTTGACAGTTATAACTGTTTATTTTAAAAGGGGTGTGATACAGCCCACTTCCACTCTTACTGTAATTTATACTGCAACAACAACATATGTAACAAATCTCATCTTCATACCTCTTATAGTTCATGAGATATAGCCCTTTTCATTTTCATGTTGTATGGGCGGTGTCACGTCCCTTTATCCAATCACAACCAAATATAGCCAGGGACTATCTACAGGTCATCAGTACCTCTTGTTAAAATTTTCGTATCAATCTGTCTATTGGGAAAGCCTGCAGAGCGGTTTTGAAAAGGGGGCGTGGCACCCCCACTTTCACGCTGGCTGTAATTAATACTGCTCCAACAACATATATACCAAATCTCATCTTCTGATAGTTCATGAGATATAGGCCTTTTGATTTTCAAGTTGTATCAGCGGTGCCACGCCCCTTTATTCAATCACAATCTATTATATCCAGGGACTATCAACAGGTCAACTGTACCATTTGGTAAAATTTTCGTATCAATCGGTCTATTAGAAAAGCCGTTAGAGCGATTTTTGAAAATGGGGGCGTGGTAACGCCCACTTCCACCTTGGCTGTAATTAATACTGCTCCAACAACATATATACCAAATCTCATCTTCATACCTCTGATAGTTCATGAGATACAGCCCTTTTGATTTTCAAGTTGTATGGGCGGTGCCACGCCCCTTTGTCCAATTGGACCGAATTGTAAATATAAACCACCCGGGGCGCCACCCAAACGCATACAAAAAAATTTATGCAAATCGGTGTAGCCGTTCGTGAGTTATGAAGTCACAACACACTTGCAACAATTTTTTATATATATAGATTATATATTATATATTATATATTATATATTATATATTATATATTATATATTATATATTATATATTATATATTATATATTATATATTATATATTATATATTATATATTATATATTATATATTATATATTATATATTATATATTATATATTATATATTATATATTATATATTATATATTATATATTATATATTATATATTATATATTATATATTATATATTATATATTATATATTATATATTATATATTATATATTATATATTATATATTATATATTATATATTATATATTATATATTATATATTATATATTATATATTATATATTATATATTATATATTATATATTATATATTATATATTATATATTATATATTATATATTATATATATTATATATTATATATTATATATTATATATTATATATTATATATTATATATTATATATTATATATTATATATTATATATTATATATTATATATTATATATTATATATTATATATTATATATTATATATTATATATTATATATTATATATTATATATTATATATTATATATTATATATTATATATTATATATTATATATTATATATTATATATTATATATTATATATTATATATTATATATTATATATTATATATTATATATTATATATTATATATTATATATTATATATTATATATTATATATTATATATTATATATTATATATTATATATTATATATTATATATTATATATTATATATTATATATTATATATTATATATTATATATTATATATTATATATTATATATTATATATTATATATTATATATTATATATTATATATTATATATTATATATTATATATTATATATTATATATTATATATTATATATTATATATTATATATTATATATTATATATTATATATTATATATTATATATTATATATTATATATTATATATTATATATTATATATTATATATTATATATTATATATTATATATTATATATTATATATTATATATTATATATTATATATTATATATTATATATTATATATTATATATTATATATTATATATTATATATTATATATTATATATTATATATTATATATTATATATTATGTATTATATATTATATATTATATATTATATATTATATATTATATATTATATATTATATATTATATATTATATATTATATATTATATATTATATATTATATATTATATATTATATATTATATATTATATATTACATATTATATATTATATATTATATATTATATATAATATGTATATTATATGGCTCCATGTAAAAGCCCCCCAATGAAAAAACGCCCAAACGAGAAATGAAATATTCCCCAAATTTTTTTCATACATTTTTGGATGTTATTTCATATGAAATAACTCCCAAATTTTTTGGGCGGTTTTTCATTTATTTTTGGGAACTATTTCATTCTTCATTTGGGGTTTTCAAATTATGAAATAATCTACAATGAAATAACACCCAACAAATTTTTTAAATTCGGGGCTTGTTTCATAGCGTGTATTATTTGGATGTTATTTAATTTTTTATTCGGGGATTATTTCATTTTTAAACCTGTTGGTTTTAGGGGTTATAATTATATAATTGTATAAAAATAGGCCTTTTACAAGAAAACTTAGCCTGTGAATATATTACAATATCTTTTGAATGTTTACAGATATTTCCATTTTTCATATTGACGTATAGAAAATCAACAATATTCTACGAGAATTTTTGCATTTTATCATGACATCTAGGCCTTTTACAAGAAAACTTAGCCTGTGAATATATTACAATATCTTTTGAATGTTTACAGATATTTCCATTTTTCATATTGACGTATAGAAAATCAACAATATTCTACGAGAATTTTTGCATTTTATCATGACATCTAAGAATGGAAATTTTTTCAACTTTGTAAGAGTTCTTTAGAAGGAGGAATTCAATAAAAGCAGAGAGTTTGATTTGCTTGTGAACAGTGGATGTGGTTGTGTAAAGGCCAAACGTAAAAGGCAAATTGTCTTCCGAACTGCAAAAGGAGAGCAGGGCTACAAAGATCTACGATCCACACGATTAATGTCAATAATTTTGCGACTGTTGGTCCATATTGACTTCTTGAAATCCTTAGTGAAACTGACTCGTTTATGAATTTTGGGCATGATTTCATTTTTGTTGCTGATGGGGTTTATTTCATTTTCTTCATTGGGAGTTATTTCATATGAAATAACTCCCAAATATTGGGGGTTGTTTCGCTTTCGCTTTGGGGTTTATTTCATTATTTTTGGATGTTATTTCGTTCACTGTTTTTGGGTGTTATTTCCTATTTTTTGGGTTTTATTTCATTGGGGGTTATTTCCTGGGCGTTATTTCATGCCTCCACGAAAAGCCTCCCAATGAAATAACGCCCAAACGAGAAATGAAATATTCCCCAAATTTGTTTCATACATTTTTGGGTGTTATTTCATATGAAATAACTCCCAATTTTTTTGGGCCATTTTTCATTTTTCTTTGGGAATTATTTCATTCTTCATTTGGGGTTTTCAAATTATGAAATAATCTCCAATGAAATAACACCCAACCAATTTTTTCAATTTGGGGATTATTTCATATAGTGAATAATTTGGGTGTTATTTCATTTTTTATTCGGGGGTTGTTTCATTTTAAAGTTGTTGGCTTTAAGGGGTTATAATTATATAATTATATAAAAATACGCCTTTTACAAGAAAACTTTTAGCCTATGAATATATTACAATATCTTTTGAATGTTTACAGATATTTCCATTTATGTTCATACTTACGGATAGAAAATCAACAAAATGCTAAATTCGATTAGCACACACTAAGAATGGATTTTTTTTTTAAATTTGTAAGAGTTCTTCAAAAGGAAGAATTCAATAAAAGCAGAGAGTTTGATTTGCTTGTGAACACTGGAGGTGGTTGTGTAAAAGTCAAACGTAAAAGGCAAATTGTCTTCCGAACTGCAAAAATAGAGCAGGGCTACAATGATCTACTATCCACACGATTCATTTCAATAATTGCGACTTTGCTGATTGTTGACTTCATGAAATCCTTGGTGAAACTGACTTTTATGAATTTTGGGCATAATTTCATTTTTGTTGCTGATGGGGTTTATTTCATTGGGGGTTATTTCATTTTCATCATTGGGTGTTATTTCATATGAAATAACTCCCAAATATTGGGGGTTGTTTCGTTTTCGCTTTGGGGTTTATTTCATTTATTTTTGGATGTTATTTCATTCACTGTTTTTGGGTGTTATTTCCAATTTTTTGGGGTTTATTTCATTGGGGGTTATTTCCTGGGGGTTATTTCATTGGGGGGCTTTTCGTGGAGCCTATTATATATAATATATATATTATATATTACTAGCTGACCCGGCAAACGTTGTTCTGCCATACAACTTCTGACTCGACGAACTTCGTCTCGCTCCAAGTTAACGCCCTCATATAAGCTCTAGAGTAATATTAAAACACATTTAGTTCAAATTTTAATGTGACTAATTTGAATTTAATCGAAATCAGTGAAGAGCGATCTGATGAACAATGTTTTTCGATTTGTTTTCCGGCGCTAAAACAAACAATGAAGACACGCGAAAAACTGAGAAATTCGAGGTTGATCCCACAAAGTTCCAATGATTGGCATTGCGATTTATTGATTGTCATCGCAAAAGCCAATCGAATGGGGAATTGAATTTGCTAGAATTGGAAGGGAAAATCGGTGTGAATAATAGAAATTTGAGGTAAAAAGACTTCCTCTCCTTTGAAAAAAATTGACGGAAACGTCATTAATCCAGTTGAAACATCAACAGGAATTTGGCCATTACAAAGCGCCAGTAGATATTTTGAAAATGCAGTAGCCGATGGGTCGTTTTGCAACGTGACTCTCATGTTCGTGGTTAATATCAACTTCTTGTTATTCCGCCACAAAGACATTAATTTCATCAGCAGTAGTAGATTTTAGGATGGCGGAAAGCGTTTGATGACAGAAATATTATAGCCCCATCAAATCGTTTCGAATCACCTCATAAATCCTTTATCTTTCGTTGAACTGCCTCCAAAGCTCGTTGACGCGCTATCGTGCATTTATCCCAAATGATAATTTTGCATTCTCGCAACAATTTCGCTATCGCCAAACTTCTGGATATTGTGCCCAATGGCTTGTCAACTGTGAGAAGATTCATCGGCAACTTCAAAGCGGAGTGTGCAGTTCGACCGCCTTTCAACAAAGTGGCAGCAGATGGTGCAACAGCTAACGCAATTTGCGATCGATACGCATAAAAATTATTTGAGCTAACCTTTTTATTCGTTTCTTTTCCTGATGACTTGTAAACAAACCTGTCGTTGTATTGAACATCTTTAAATTGTGGTGATATTCACCCTATCCACGGCAGAACATCAACGGGTATTGAAGTGCATCATATGACCGATGAGTCTGCCGACGCTTGAGAGCAATATCGTGTGATTCCACATTCTCACCCTGCAATAGCTGTGAAGCCGTCGATATTCATATCAACAACTTTAAATGCAGTTATCTCCTAACAAAATTGTTCGATCGCAAAAAGGATACAGTTGGGATCTCATCTTAAAATAGATTGGGATCCCACCTAGAAATGAGTAGCAGCATAAGTTTCCGATTGTAACTTCAGTGGATTGCTATGCTGGCATACGACAGACAATGAACCGATATCAACGCAGCAAAGATCTTTGTAGGCGATTGTGGAATCGTATTCAAAAGCATCGCGATTCTAGTCTATATTTACGACTGGGGTTCTTCTAGTAACATTCTGTCAAATTTGAGGTGGTGATTATGCAGCACGAAACTGTGCAATATGGGCACGTCTTCATTCATTTTTTTGGCACGTTCCTTTTGCGTTTGATTATTACGGACGTTCTGACTAATCATAGCACGACGCGTACGTCGTGCAAAGTTTGATTGTCTAATAGGAGGCATTAGTCTAGTAAATAACTCTCCCTAAAAACAACCATGTCCTATTCGAAAAATCTAAATTTTTCGAGTTTTCCACTAAGAATTTATCTATTTTTTCATTCAGAAAGTCATGTCGGAATAATAATCAAAAATTTTTCGCAGTTACATCGTCCAAAACTATCAAATCATACGACAAAAGGCTAATTTTCGTCGAATAAAAAATTAAAAATTTTCTAATTTTTCTGGAATTTTCCAACAAAATTTTTATATTTTTCCATTTGAAAAGTCATTTGCAATTATTGCACACAAAAAAGCTATTTTCGGTTATTCCAATTTACCAAAATTTTCTCTCACATAAACCTTCTGTTGGCAATTGCGAACAACTGAAAAAAATTTCAGCAATATCGGTCCAGCCGTTCTCAATTGATATATTACTATATGAATTACTATAACACCATTTTTATATAAATACAGAGGCATTATTTATCTCGTTAAATTTTCCAACCAACATCAAAATCATCAACTCATGCGAAAACTGCAAAATTTCGTCGATAAAAAAATTAAATTTTTTGCGCATTTCCGGAATTTTCCGAGTTTTTCCCTAATAATTTTCTATTTTTGCATTCGAAAAGCCATTTCGTAACAATTGCACTCAAATTTCCCGGCTTTTCCTAAGGATTTTCCCAAAATTTTGACGCATAAAAAATTCCTGCCAATATTGAAAAAAAAATATGTAACTTGCGAGAAACTCTTGATAAATTACTATAAATTTTTCACACTATTTTTATATTTATATATTTCATAATAATCCGAAATTTTTCAGCAACACAACGAATTTTGCACCTTTACGTCGTCTGAAATCATTAAATCAAGCGATACAATGGAAGATTTCGTCGAAAACATCCAAATCTTTCGATTTTTTCTGGAATTTTCCAAAATTTCCAGTTTTTTCTATTTTTCCATTCGAAAAGTCATAATTGTTCGAAATTGTTCACATTTACATCGCCCAAAATTACCAAAACATGTGATAAGAAGCAAAATTTTTTCGAATAAAAAAATAATTTTTTTTTTTGGCATTTTCCATAATTTTCCAACTAAAATTTTATATTTTTCCATTCGAACACCGACAAAAATTTAATTTTCGATTATCGAAAAAAATCTAATTTTCCGATTTTTTCTGCATTTTCCGAGTTTTCTACCGACAATTTATCTATTTTTCCATTCGAAAAGTCGTTTCGGAATAATTATACGAAATTTTTCGCAAGTTACATCGTTCAAAGCTATCAAATCGTACGACAAAAAAACAAAATTTCATCGAAAAATCGTATTGAAATTTTTCGAATTTTTCCGGAATTTTTCAAAAAAAATATATATTTTTCCATTCGAAAAACCGAATAGGACATGGTTGTTTTTAGGGAGAGTTATTTACTAGACTAATGCCTCCTATTAGACAATCAAACTTTGCACGGCGTACGCGTCGTGCTATAATTAGTCAGAACGTCCGTAATAATCAAACGCAAAAGGAACGTGCCAAAAAAATTAATGAAGACGTGCCCATATTGCACAGTTTCGCGCTGCACAATCACCACCTCAAATTTGACAGAATGTTTCTAGAAGAAGACCAGTCGTAAATATAGACTAGAATCGCGATGCTTTTGAATACGATTCCACAATCGCCTACAAAGATCTTCGCTGCGCTGATATCGGTTCATTGTCTGTCGTATGCCAGCATAGCAATGCACTGAAGTTACAATCGGAAACTCCCGGCTTATGCTGCTACTTATTTCGAGGTGAGATCCCAATCTATTTTAAAATGAGATCCCAACTGTATCCTTTTTGCGATCGAACATTTTTGTTAGGAGATAACTGCATTTAAAGTTGTTGATATGAATATCGTAGGCATCACAGCTATTGCAGGGTGAGAATGTGGAATCACACGATATTGTTCTCATGCGTCGGGAGAGGTTAGCTCAAATAATTTGTATGCGTATCGATCGCAAATTGCGTCGGGGGGCTCATCGGTCATATGATGCACTTCAATGATGTTCTGCCGTGGAGAGGGTGAATATCACCACAATTTAAAGATGGTCAATACAACGACAGGTTTGTTTACAAGTCATCAGGAAAAGAAACGAATAAAAAGGTTAGCTTAAATAATTTTTATGCGTATCGATCGCAAATTGCGTTAGCTGTTGCATCATCTGCTGCCACTTTGTTGAAAGGCGGGCGAACTGCACACTCCGCGTTGAAGTTGCTGATGAATCTTCTCACAGTTGACAAGCCATTGGGCACAATATCCAGAAGTTCGGCGATAGCGAAATTGTTGCGAGAATGCAAAATTATCATTTCGGATAAATGCACGATAGCGCGTCAACGAGCTTTGGAGGCAGTTGAACGAAAGATGAAGGATTTTTGAGGTGATTCGAAACGATTTGATGGGGATATAATATTTCTGTTGCAAGATTTTCATCAAACGCTTCCCGCCATCCTAAAATCTACCACTGCTGATGAAATTAATGTCTTTGTAACAAGAAGTTGATATTATCCACGAACATGAGAGTCACTTTGCAAAACGACCCATCGGCTACTGCATTTTCAAAATATCTACTGGCGCTTTGTAATGGCCAAATTCCTGTTGATGTTTCAACTGGATTAATGACGTTTCCGTCAATTTTTTTCATAGGAGAGGAAGTCCTTTTACCTCGAATTTATATTATTCCAACCGATTTTCCCTTCTAATTCTAGCAAATTCAATTCTCCATTCGATTGGCTTTTGCGATGACAATCAATAAATTTCGGAAATTTTTTTAATATGCTCGAACTTTTAACTGTGGAATACAACGATGTGATTATTGCTGGTGATTTTAACTCTAACATCCTTTCGGAACATTTTCTTACAGAAAACATGTCGTCTCTGGGCCTTTTCTCAACCAATTGCACAACACCCACACACTACTCGCGCAGTAATAATACTTTGCTAGATCTTTTCTTTGTTTCTAACTCCTCAAGCATACTTTTGTATGATCAAATTTCTGCACCATGCTTTTCTAACCATGACTTAATTTTTCTTACGTATAATTTCCAAACGCATCGTTCTGAGCACACGTACTCATATAGAGATTTTAAGAATATTGATTATAATTTATTAGAACAAAGAATTTATGATACTGACTGGGATAGCATATACTACATTTCATCAGTAGACGAAAAGCTTCGTTTTCTTCAAGACAACATCTTTAATATTTTTGATGCTGCCGTTCCTTTTAAAACGCGAGTAATTACGGTTAAGGCTAGACCGTGGTTTTCGGCCACGATCAAGCTTGCAATTATAAAAAGAGATATAACATATTCAAGATGGAAGCGTTTTAAAACACCTGAACTGCGTGATGAGTATTGTGCTGCCAGAAAAGACGTTACCAGGAAAATTAAACAAGCTAAAACCGAATACTTTTCAAGTAAATTCTTACTTGCATTGGACTCCAAACAAAAATGGAAAACAATCCGCGAAATTGGCATTGGAAAGCAACATAATAATAATTGCCAGGTTGATGTAAACATGCTCAACACTACTTTTACTAGCACTCCTACTGTCGTAATAAACAACAACTTTTACAATTTTGGAAATATTTTGCAAAGTAATACAACGGACTTTGAATTTACTACTGTAAATAACATTGATGTCTTATCCTGTTTTTCTGAAGTTAAATCTAACGCCACAGGTTACGACAATATTGATCCGAGGTTCCTACGAATCCTTCTGCCGTTTATTTTACATTATATTACGCACTTTTTTAATACCATCATTACCACTAGTACATTTCCAACAATGTGGAAACATGCTAAAATTTTACCAATCCCGAAATCTAATAATGAATACAGACCAATTGCCATACTTTGCTTTCTTTCTAAAGTATTTGAAAAGCTCCTTCACAAACAAATCAGTGGACACCTCAATTCTAATTCATTAATGCATGAAAAACAATCTGGTTTTCGTCCAAACCACAGTTGTACTAGTTCTTTATTGGAAGTATCTGAAAACATAAGAGATGAATTAGAAGATCGTCATATTACTTTTCTAGTCCTTTGGGATCACTCCAAGGCCTTCGATACGGTAGATCACACTACATTATGTATGAAGTTAAATCATTTTTTTAATTTTGCGCCCACTGCTGTAAAGCTTATACAATCCTATCTCTCTGGCCGCACACAATCCGTGCACGCAGCTAATTGTGTTTCTGTAAAACTTCCATGTACAAAAGGAGTACCACAGGGATCAATTTTAGGGCCCATACTGTTTTCTGTATACATAAACGACTTGCCGCAACAATTGTCATTTTCTAAAATACATATGTACGCTGATGACGTGCAACTTTATTTAAGTTGCCCACTTAATTCTATGGTTGAGCATATTGAAAAAATTAATAGTGATTTATCTCAAATTCATTCCTGGGCAACGGCAAATGGACTCTGCCTTAATCCACGAAAATCGAAATGTCTGTTAATTCATAAAAGGAATTTTGTTTCTACTAATCTTGAAGTTAATATACTGTTAAATGGTGAAAAAATTGAAATTGTTAAGCATGTTAAAAATCTTGGCATAGTATTTAACAATAACTTAAGTTGGTCGAATCACATTAGCACAGTTGTCGGTCAAACTTACTCAACTTAGAGCGTTATGGTCAACACAAATTCATACACCTCTTTCAATACGAGTACTACTTGCAAAGTCATACATTCTGCCTGGATTGTTCTTTGGTTGCGAGCTATTCTCAAACTGTGATTCGTCTAGCAAAAGAAAACTGAATGTTGTATATAATAATACTATTCGATATATATATGGTTTGAAAAGATTTCAACCTGTCTCTCATGTTTCAAATTCGCTATATGGAGTCTCTTTTAACAACCTTTTAAACATTAAGACTCTTTTGTACCTTCATAAAATTATATTTACTCAGAAACCATTATACCTCTTTCAAAAACTGCAATTTTCTAGATCCAACAGGGGCAAGAAGCTTATGCCATTAATTCACCGTAGTCTTGTGTCCGATTGGCAATTCTTTGTTCATTCAATTCGTCTTTGGAATGCACTACCAAACAGCCTCCAAACTATCAGTAACGCTAATAAATTTAAAAAACATATCACTGATTTTTATAAAACCCACGATAATAATAACTGAATACTTTTATATGCATAAAATTAACTTGTGTAATAGGTTTCTCTCTCTTTTCTCTCCTTTCTCTTCTTATATTGTTTAAACGATTTTATATTTATATTTATCATTTTTCTTTTCATTTTACTTATTTATTTAGTTTAAAACCCTTTTTTGTAACAAAACATATTTTAACCTTTATAATTCCTGTACTGTAATTATAAGAAATTTTCTTGTTGTACAGGATATCAAATAATAAACAAATACAAATACAAATACAAATACAAATCGCAAGGCCAATCATTGGAAGTTTGTGGGATCAACCTCAGTTTTTCGCGTGTCTTCATTGTTTGTTTTAGCGCCGGAAAACAAATCGAAAAACATTGTTTATCAGACCTCTCTTCACTGATTTCGATTAAATTCAAATTAGTCACATTAAAATTTGAACTATATTTGTTTTAATATTACTCTAGAGCTAAAATGAAGGCGTTAACTTGGAGCGAGACGAAGTTCGCCGAGTCAGAATTTGTATGGCAGAACAACGTTTGCCGGGTCAGCTAGTATTATATATTATATATTATATATTATATATTATATATTATATATTATATATTATATATTATATATTATATATTATATATTATATATTATATATTATATATTATATATTATATATTATATATTATATATTATATATTATATATTATATATTATATATTATATATTATATATTATATATTATATATTATATATTATATATTATATATTATATATTATATATTATATATTATATATTATATATTATGTATTATATATTATATATTATATATTATATATTATATATTATATATTATATATTATATATTATATATTATATATTATATATTATATATTATATATTATATATTATATATTATATATTATATATTATATATTATATATTATATATTATATATTATATATTATATATTATATATTATATATTATATATTATATATTATATATTATATATTATATATTATATATTATATATTATATATTATATATTATATATTATATATTATATATTATATATTATATATTATATATTATATATTATATATTATATATTATATATTATATATTATATATTATATATTATATATTATATATTATATATTATATATTATATATTATATATTATATATTATATATTATATATTATATATTATATATTATATATTATATATTATATATTATATATTATATATTATATATTATATATTATATATTATATATTATATATTATATATTATATATTATATATTATATATTATATATTATATATTATATATTATATATTATATATTATATATTATATATTATATATTATATATTATATATTATATATTATATATATATATTATATATTATATATTATATAATATATATTATATATTATATATTATATATTATATAATATATATTGTTCAGAGACAACACGATAATTAAGTTAATTTTAATGTTTAGTATAATATGGTCATTCATTTTGTTAAAATATGATTTGTAAGCAACTATGTCTATGAGGAGCACACATAAATAAAGAATTTGTTTCACACGAATGTTCTCATCATATTCATACGTTGCATTGTAGCTAGTTCATATGACCAACTTACCTCAATATTTAAACATATGGAATATACATACATACATACAGGCACACAGGTGCACATGAATTCATTTGACTCAGCCAGTCCCACGACGATAGACTGAGACTCATGTTACCATCTCACCGTGAAATGGTACCAGGCAATTCAAGGCCAAGTAGAGTATTATGTGACAATGCCGCGATAGTCGGGACAGCAATCTAGCTGCAAACAGGAAATGCTTACCTAGACATTTCTACACAGTTTGCTAGTATGTATGTATGTATGTTCCTCTAGTTAATTTAGTTTATAAGCAGACAATTTGTAATGATTAAGAACATTAATAAATTGTTAATCAAGGAAGCCAGATCGAAGGTTTTTCATTTTCTTCACGGATACACGGTTCAAGTACCCTGTACCGATTCAACAAGGCTTTTGGTTTTGTACCTAAAGCACAAATTCAATTAAACATTTGGTGACCCCGACGTGATCCTTCCAAGTAAGGACAGTCTCAACAGTCAAACCGACTTACCATTGAATTTCAAGTTTCCCCCCACAAGTGGTAAGGAACTTGGAACACTCTTTGGTAATCATCATTAGCGATTCGATCACGAATTGGCAAACGTTGAAGGAAACCATCCTTATCATCATCAGGTGGACAAAACACCACTTGAGACACTCATTGGACAATCCACGATTCCAACATTCGGGTGAATTCCCAGCAACGGCACCGCTCTATACAACTCCTCCTGGATTAATTGGGGTATCGAGTCGCAACGGAAAACAGAAAACAGTCTAAATCCACGGCTCAACGATGGAAAAATTGACAGCAAGGCAAAGCCAATTGGGGGCAGATATCCAGAAAATAATCACAAATCTCAAAAAGGATTCGGCCGCTCGCAAGACAACGGAAGAATATTTCATCACAAGAGAGGAGAATCTCGAAGCATTGTGGAGGCGTTTCGACGAAACGGACTCTGAAATCCGCACAATCCCCGAGCTAAACATGGATGATGACTACTTCACGTCCGGTTACTATGATGGAGTAAGGCAATTGTACGACAAAGTCAAAGACACTCTAAGAAAGGGGCGTGAAGCATTACTAAAGGATGGCCAAGCATCGCAAGGCAAGCAACCTGATCCCACTTCAGCTCCCGTTGCAACATCGCAAGGCAACACTCCAGCTTCCGCTTCAACTCCTGTTCCCAGCGCGAGCGCCCAGAAGGACTCTGTTCAAGGCTTTATCAGGCGTCAAGGCGCCCTCAAGACATCGTTGAAACGTCTTCTTAATGGCAGATCCATGGAAGAGGCACCAGTACAGTCTCTGGCAGTCATGGAAAGGCTATGGCAAACCATAGAAGAATTACATTTAAATATCTGGGAGAAATGCGATATTCCGGAGGCCGAAGGATATGACAACGAGGATTATTTGTCTCTGGAAGACAACGTTATTAAACAAATGGCGTTAATATCCAGAAATCAACCCAGCCAGGCGGTAACTTCAGGGACGTCGACATCGAATCAACTGAATACGCCAGCAAACCTCCAATTGCCGAAGATAACCATTCCACAGTTCGATGGGGATTATTTAAAATGGCAGCCATTTGCGGATATATTTTCAAAGATGATTCACGAGCAAAACATACCGGCAATACAGAAAATGTGGTATTTAAAGGCCAATGTGAGTGGCGAAGCCGCCAGGTTAATTTGTCATTTGGAATTGACAGAGAAAAACTATACCACAGCTTGGAATACCTTGAGAGACCGATTTGACAACAAAAGGGTCCTAATGTCAACGGTATTGCAAAAACTATTCAGTTGGGGAAACTTATCAGCGGAGGCCAAGTCAATTAGGGACTTCCATGACGTCCTCAATGAAAGTTTATCCGCGCTAAGAAACATTGGGATCAACACTGAAAACTGGGATCCTATTCTTCTGCACATATTGATAAGAAAATTGGATCGCCAGACACACATATCATATGAACAATCATTGGACAAGCCCAGAGAACTACAGACAATGAGCCACTTCCTGAAGGTCCTTCAAAATCGCTTCCAAGCACTTGAAGCTGTTGCTGGCAAGGAAAAGGGGAAACAGGTCTCGACAGTCGTAACGTCGAAATCGGGTGGTTGTCTATTATGCCAGGACAATCATCCACTTTTCTACTGCAAACAATTTCTCGCAATGCAGGCTGCGGATCGACTGAAATGGGTTCAGAAGAACAAATTATGTGTGAACTGTCTGAAGGCCCATCACAAGTCAAAGGAGTGCACATCCAGATCATGCACCAAGTGCTCCTCAAAACACAACTCATTGCTACACCTTGGAAGGCAACACAATTCCAAGGACAGTCAACGCCAACAACAAGATAAAGGGACATCAGAACTCAAGGAACCAACTCTTACGATTCAATCTACAGTAGCCTCGGCAAACGCCAGCCGGGGAAGTGTTCTACTCGGTACGGCAATGATCAGAATAACGGCAAACAACGGACGTTCTGGGGAATTCCGAGCACTCTTGGATTCAGGCTCCCAGATCAACATCGTTACGGAAAGACTAATCCAAAGGCTTTCAATTCAACCAAAGCAGACCGCATTATCTATTGAAGGTATTGGCGGAAAATCAAAACGGACAACACAGCGAGTGAACGTAAATTTTGAGTCCATCACATGCAAATTCTCATCCAGATTAGAAGCATATGTGCTCCCGGAAATCATACCGCCACAACCCAGCAGGTCATTTGACATTTCAGTCTGGTCAATCCCAGATAATGTGCCATTAGCAGACCCACAGTTCAACAGTTCTGCGAAAATCGACGTCTTACTCGGAGCAGAATTTTATTTCCAACTAATGTTATCAGAGGAAATCAAATTGGCAGCCAACTTGCCCATCCTACGAAATACAAAACTAGGATGGATCGCCAGTGGAAGGCTGTGGGAAGACAGAGCGCATGACACAGTATGTGCAGTTTTCAGCGAAGATGACTTATCGACGGGAGAATTGGTGGAAAAATTCTGGAAAATCGAGGACATTTATTCAGAAACCAGTCTCACCAGAGCAGAACAAGTCTGTGAGACTCACTTTGCACAAAACACTACTAGAGACTCCACCGGACGTTTTGTAGTCCGTCTGCCACTATCGGACGATGCTGCAACACTTGGCGAATCAAAATCAACAACCCATGCTAGGTTCCTCGGATTGGAACGACGTCTGCAAAGGGACAACAATCTTCAAAGGCAATATCAGGACTTCATGAAGTTGTATGAAGATCTGGGCCATATGACTCAAGTTGACCCTGCGAAAATCAATGGCCATCACTACTACATTCCTCATCATTGCGTCTTACGCCCGGAAAGTAGCACGACGAAACTTCGGGTTGTCTTTGACGCATCAGCAAAAACCTCATCAGGTCGATCATTAAACGACATTTTACTAACAGGGCCAACAGTGCAAGGGGACCTGTTTGGAATACTTCTACGTTTTCGTCTACCCAGATTTGTGTTTAC
The DNA here is from genome assembly GCA_964034835.1 of Muscina levida. Classification (NCBI taxonomy): domain Eukaryota; kingdom Metazoa; phylum Arthropoda; class Insecta; order Diptera; family Muscidae; genus Muscina; species Muscina levida. The sequence continues at coordinate 23,934 of CAXIUB010000221.1, read as the reverse complement.
CACCGATATTGAAAAGATGTATCGTCAAATACTCGTAGACGAACGGGACAGAAACCTTCAAATGATTCTATGGAGAAATGATCCTGGCCAGCCTATACGCCATTTCCAGTTGAACACAGTCACATATGGCACGTCATCAGCTCCGTATCTGGCGACGAAATGTTTGCAAAGGCTAGCGGCTACTCGTAAGGACAAATATCCGCTGGGTGCAACGATTCTGGATCAAGACTTCTACGTTGATGACGGAATGAGCGGTTCAAACAGTTTGGCAACAGCCAAGGAAATGCAATCCCAACTCACACATTTGCTCCACGAAGCTGGTTTCAAATTACGTAAATGGTGTGCAAACCATCGCCAGCTACTCCAAGACATACCCCCAGAAGATCAAGAAGTTAATCTTGATTTTGAAAATGCTTCGATCAAGGCATTAGGACTAACATGGAGCCCAGCGTCGGATCAATTCTGCCTCAAGGCAAATCTTCAGCCAGCCTCAGTTATAACGAAACGATCCGTCATATCAGATGTGGCACGAATCTACGATCCTTTGGGTATTGCAGGCCCAGTCGTAGTTGCAGCCAAAATCTTCATTCAACAGCTTTGGGAAAGTCAGATATCTTGGGATGATGAACTCCCTGAACTTCTCACCACAAAATGGCATGATTTCCGTAAAGCACTGAACATGTTAAACAACACACGCCTCCCGCGACATGTTTTTGGTGGTCAAAATGCCTTACACGTCCAAATGCACGTGTTTGTAGACGCATCAGAGAAGGCTTACGGAGCAGCAGTCTACATCCGATCAAAACTACAAAATGAAAAAACAATTGTCAGACTTTTATGCGCCAAGTCCAGAATCGCGCCTCTCCAAAAGATATCGCTACCAAGACTGGAACTCTGCGCCGCACTTCTAGGAGCAGAACTGGCCAACAAGGCCAAAAGGGAACTACGGTACGAAGACAAACAAATCTTCTACTGGTCCGACTCCGAAATTGTCTTGCATTGGATAAATTCGGCGTCATCGTCGCTCAGGACTTTCGTGGCTAACCGAATCAGCAAAATACAAGATCTTACCATCAATAGTCAATGGCGACATGTCAACTCCAAGGCTAATCCCGCCGACTTAATCTCCAGAGGATTGAACCCCGAAAAATTACCAGAGTGCAACATGTGGTTTTATGGACCAATTTTCTTACATGGTAATGAGGAACACTGGCCAAAGGAATTTTCTAAAGAGCTGCATCCTACAAGTGACTTAGAATTCAAGCGGAAATCGATCACTGTCGCATCAGTTGCTCAAACTGGATTAGAGGAAACCATCTACAAAATCAATCACCGTAATTCTTTTGAGTTCCTTCAGAGAGTAGTGGCGTACGTGCAGCGCTTTATTCAGAACGTCAAGATATCAAAGACTGAGAGGTTGGCAACCGAGTTACTAAGCCCAACTGAATTAACTTCAGCCTTGCATCTAATTGTCAGAACCATACAAGCAGCTGACTTCAAGGATGACATTTCCAAGCTTAGAGCAGGCAAGGAACTCAGTAACTCTAGCTCCATTAGCAGCCTATCTCCATTCCTTGATGAAAAGGATATACTTCGAGTTGGCGGAAGATTAGAGGCTTCAAATCTCCCATACGATGCAAAACACCCCATAGTATTGCCATATAATGACCCCATCGTTAAACTGATACTCGTGATGCTTCACAAGGAAAATCACCACTGCGGTCCGCAACAGCTGCTAGCTACATCACGGCAAAGGTTCTGGATCATTAAGGGGAAAACAATGGCTAGGAATGCAGTGCACAACTGTATTCGCTGTACAAAGGCCAAACCACAAATGTTCCAACAAATCATGGGAAATTTACCTGAAAACAGGATAACACCAACCAGACCTTTCATAAAGGCTGGTGTTGATTATTGTGGTCCATTCTGGGTACATTACAAACTCAGAGGAAAACGCCCTCACAAGGTCTATATCGCCGTCTTCTGCTGTTTTGCCACCAAGGCAGTTCACATGGAAGTTGTGACTGATCTGACCACAGATGCGTTCATCGGAGCTTTGAAAAGATTTATATCTCGCCGCGGAAGATGCCAAACCATGTATTCCGACAATGCAACGAACTTCGTCGGCGCTAGAAACCAACTACAAGAACTCGAAAAGACCATATTCGCTAAAGAAGCACAAGAAAGGATTAGCAGGGAATGCACCAAGAAGGGAATTGAATTCAAATTCATTCCACCAAGGGCTCCTCATTTCGGAGGCCTGTGGGAAGCAGCTGTCAAATCAGCAAAGCATTTGCTTCTCCGCACAGTTTCCACAGCATCACTCACTCATGAAGAATTGGAAACAGTGGTAATAGAGGTAGAAGCCATTCTCAACTCAAGACCTCTGACTCCAACATCCTCAAACCCCAACGATTTAATGGCTCTTACTCCAGGTCATTTCTTAATAGGGGAACCGTTAACTGCGCAAATTGACGCAACGGCACAACAACCATCCACATCCATGGCCACAAGATGGAAACTAGTATCGGAGCTAAAGCACAACTTTTGGAACCGATGGTCAAGAGAATATCTGTCAGAGCTACAGCAAAGACACAAATGGAAGACAACGTCTGCAAACATCAAACCGGACCAACTTGTCATCATCAAGGAGGACAACATGCCAGTCATGCAATGGCCTCTTGGGCGAATCATAAGGACTTACAAGGGACCAGATGATCTGATACGTGTGGTTGATGTTAAAACGTCGTCCGGCATTATCAAAAGACCCATTCACCGTTTGGCACCGTTACTCGATGACGACGCAGATAAGGAAACTACCAGTAAGCTACTAAAGCGTCCACCCGAACCTGAACCTCACTCAACAAAACGACCAAGACTCGTAAATTTTAACCTTCTATGCGCAACAATTCTCTCTCTTCTACTCATACCAGCTGTTTTTTGCGACACCATACAACCACAAGTATTTGGCAATGATCCTGGATTGTACTTTGAGGGAATTGGCAGTGCCAGGATAATAACAGCGGAATGGAAGTTAATGGTATATTACAACCTCATACCATTTCGGTCGGAAATTGAAACATTTTCATCTGGGGTAAACACGCTCCATAGTTTGTGCAAGGCGTCTCCGCAAATGATTATGTGCGTCGAGTTCGTGGCCAACCTAAGACGAATTCAAATTGACTTAATCCAGGAAAGGGATGTCATAATGTCAGGTCGCTCCCGTAGAGGTGCCTTTAACATTATCGGTAACGTCGCAAGATCCTTGTTCGGTGTCTTGGACTCTGACTATGCAGCAGAAATGGAAACCACGATACGTGAGGCGGAAAATGACAGAGAACATCTATCATCATTGTTACGAAACCAAACTTCCATAATTGACTCAACCATCAATATTATTAAGGAGAACGAACTGTCATTAAAGTCAAGACTCAATGAAATTCAAAACGATATCGAAACCCTACACAACGGCATAGGAGAGAATCAAAACCAACTCAAAGGCGCACATTTGGTGGCACTACTCTCCAGTGAACTGATCTTAGCAGCAACTCGACTACGCCAAATGGAGGCTGAAATAGTCAATGTTTTGACTGATTCGCATCATGGTCGGATCAGCCCTTCGCTACTAGCACCGGATCAACTGCAGAGGGAATTAAGCTTAATCAAGGCTCACCTACCAGCATCACGAGTTCTACCTATAGACGAAGGAGATCTAATACAATTTTATAAAGTCATGCAGACTAAAGCAGCAGTCACCAATGACAAGGTCATATTTGAGATTAAGTTACCGCTAATTGACCAACAACCATTGGAGTTAGTGAAAATATTCGGGGTGCCTGTTAACAAGAACGGCACACTTTGGGCTATATCCCCCGAAACGCCATACTTAGCCATCAACTTCCACAGGATGAATACGTACCACTTTCAGATGAGGACATACGTAATTGCAACAAACTCGACAACAACATATTTATTTGTGATAATAAGCAAGCTACATTTGCAAAGGGATCTATAACCAGTTCATGTGAGGTAAACCTGTTCAGCCACAGATCAACCGATAGTTGCCGATTCATGGCATACAGAGAACACACAATTTGGTTGCAAATGCATAACAAAAATCAATGGATTTATGCCACGACAAAAACCATTGAGGTATCCGCAGTTTGTGGAAATGAAATAATACAAATCACTTTGAACGGTTCTGGGATTATTCAAGTTGAGCCAAATTGCACCTTCAAAACGTCTGAGATTACGATCCGAGGCCACTATGACAAATCCAGTTATATCCAAACATCATATCTACGTTTTTGGAGTTTCAACAAGCTTACGAACATCAGTGAGCCTGCATACACATTCAACTCAACTAGGCAAATTCTACAAACTCACACCGACCAACTTAACAACTTCCAGAACCAGCTACATGAGGCCAATATCACCCACCTGCATGCAATCGTACGGCATAATAACTACCATCATCAGGCAATAAGTTACACGGCTATCATCTTATCAATCACTTTGCCCATCATGTATCTTATTTGGAGATTCCGAAAGCGAATATGCAACACCAAACGAGACAGGAACAACCCAAGACCTACCCCAACATCTCGGCAGAACCCACCTTCTAAGTACGTGATCGAATTGCAAGAACCTTGAAGCCAACTACTTCAATGCCGGGGAGGATGTTCAGAGACAACACGATAATTAAGTTAATTTTAATGTTTAGTATAATATGGTCATTCATTTTGTTAAAATATGATTTGTAAGCAACTATGTCTATGAGGAGCACACATAAATAAAGAATTTGTTTCACACGAATGTTCTCATCATATTCATACGTTGCATTGTAGCTAGTTCATATGACCAACTTACCTCAATATTTAAACATATGGAATATACATACATACATACAGGCACACAGGTGCACATGAATTCATTTGACTCAGCCAGTCCCACGACGATAGACTGAGACTCATGTTACCATCTCACCGTGAAATGGTACCAGGCAATTCAAGGCCAAGTAGAGTATTATGTGACAATGCCGCGATAGTCGGGACAGCAATCTAGCTGCAAACAGGAAATGCTTACCTAGACATTTCTACACAGTTTGCTAGTATGTATGTATGTATGTTCCTCTAGTTAATTTAGTTTATAAGCAGACAATTTGTAATGATTAAGAACATTAATAAATTGTTAATCAAGGAAGCCAGATCGAAGGTTTTTCATTTTCTTCACGGATACACGGTTCAAGTACCCTGTACCGATTCAACAAGGCTTTTGGTTTTGTACCTAAAGCACAAATTCAATTAAACATATATTATATATTATATATTATATATTATATATTATATATTATATATTATATATTATATATTATATATTATATATTATATATTATATATTATATATTATATATTATATATTATATATTATATATTATATATTATATATTATATATTATATATTATATATTATATATTATATATTATATATTATATATTATATATTATATATTATATATTATATATTATATATTATATATTATATATTATATATTATATATTATATATTATATATTATATATTATATATTATATATTATATATTATATATTATATATTATATATTATATATTATATATTATATATTATATATTATATATTATATATTATATATTATATATTATATATTATATATTATATATTATATATTATATATTATATATTATATATTATATATTATATATTATATATTATATATTATATATTATATATTATATACTAGTGGGCCCGGCAATGCTTCGCTATTGCATATTAACTTGTAATATATTTAACATTTAGGTCTACAAAGTACTTTGAAAACGGTACTTAAGCTCGACAATAATATATTGAGTTTATTTAGTTATGTAACTTATTTAAAGTAACTCCTTAACATTAAAGTTAACCAATTAAGTTTTATTGTTGTAAATGCTAATAAAAAGTTCATCAGCAAAGTCATACCTTTAGTGCCGACATGTAGATAAAGTTTTTTCTGTATGTAGGGCGAAAAACCACTTCTTCCAAAAATCGGAAACAGACATTCCTCTAAAGATCAAAATTATTTATTTTGATCCGTAGTAGCATGAACCATCTGTATGATAACTATCTCTTTGGTCATAAAAAAACATTTTTGTTATGCCTTCTCCTATTGACCTTTTGTCATGTCTTCTTCTCACACGGATCAAGAATAATCCGGAATACTTTTTTGTATTGAACTCGTATTACCATTTTTTGAGATACATCGGTCACCAACGTTTGGCTTAACAAAGTGATGGTCTCACGCGCTGTATGGCATGTTACACCGTCGTGTTGGAACCATTTCTCCTTTAAATAATGTGCAATGACATGATAAATAAAAAAAATCAATTGACCGCCCACTGGCTCTAGTTCTTCTACCAGTTGGATTTTATATGAATGTGGGCCAAGATCTTTCCTCAGCATTTGCAGAGACCGAGTTGCTAAGAAAGACGTCGATTCGATAAATTCGAGTCCCCTGTCACACTAACGTCTACAGCGTCGATGGCTTCTATTAGCTGCACCTCAACTTCACTTCATTATATGCTCTCTCAGGTAGAGATATTTTTTTTAGCAATGAGCAATTATTCGGTTACTTCAGACCAATGGGCCCGGCTCTAATTTTTACCTACTATTCCGATGTTTGGAGACCAAGTCGAAAAGAATAGTATATTTTTGATATTTTTATTGGGATCCCGCCCAATATTCTAAAAAATGATTTTTAAAAACTTAATTTCTGTATGCCAACTCTCAGAGGACATAACTTTTAAACAAATACATTGATTTGCTTCTGTAATACCTTATTTAGTTTGTAGGGAAGTCAGTTTTACGCAGAAGGTCTCGGAAAATATATATCTGAAGTTTTCGGTTTGTGCTCATTTAAAAACAAAAAAAATCTTTATTTGAAATCTTCATGCTTTCCAACGCGAGCTAGGAATTGATTTTAGACACAAAGTTTTTTGGGGAAATTTTCTTTAAATTCATCGTAGATTCCGATTTTGGTTACGATTTTTGCGAATAAAAAAATATACTGTGGAATTTTGACAGTTTTAACCGTTTGTTTTAAAAAAGGTGTGGAACAACCCATTTCCACATTTACTGTAATTCATACTGCAACAACAACATATGTAACAAATCTCATATACATACCTCTGATAGTTCATGAGATATAGCAATTTTAATTTTCAAGTTGAATGGGCGGTGCCACGCCCCTTTATCCAACGCCCCACAACCAAATATACCCTGGGACAATCAACAGGTCAACAGTACCACTTGGTAAAATTTTCGTATCAATCGGTCTATTAGAAAAGCCGTTTATTTCATAGATCCCCGAAGATGTGATTTACAATAGCTAAGTATATAAATTAAATGAATGGTTTGAATAAAATGGAATAGCAACGAATTGCCAATTTCTATTCCCTAAATGCGGAAAACTCCAAACAATGTATTGCCTATGTTATCCGCGGGGTTATTCTGAAGATGCTCTGAAAATTTCATCAAAATCGGCACAGCCGTTTTCGAGTCCTTACGTTGCAAACATACAAACATATATATATAGGAAAGGGGAGTTTTTATCCCTTTTGCGATTTTCAACCCCTAAATGTGGAAAAATTCAAACAATGTTTAGCCTATGTTACTTGCGAGGTTATTCGGAAAATTCCCTGAAAATTTCATCAAAATCGGTCCAGCCGTTTTCGGGCCCATACGTTACAACAATACACACATCCCCACACACACACACACACACACACACACATACATGTTTCCAAATGAATGCTATAACTCAAGAACCAATGCACATACAAAGACCGTTTATACATAAAAACCTTGGTATTAACGTCACCTTTCATATGAAGTTTGCAGAAACACTTCACTTCGGTTCACGCATTCCAGAGAACATCAATTTCTAACACAATGCAACTTATTTTTATATATATAGATATATTATATATTATATATTATATATTATATATTATATATTATATATTATATATTATATATTATATATTATATATTATATATTATATATTATATATTATATATTATATATTATATATTATATATTATATATTATATATTATATATTATATATTATATATTATATATTATATATTATATATTATATATTATATATTATATATTATATATTATATATTATATATTATATATTATATATTATATATTATATATTATATATTATATATTATATATTATATATTATATATTATATATTATATATTATATATTATATATTATATATTATATATTATATATTATATATTATATATTATATATTATATATCGTGTGTCGTGTTGGAACCATTTCTCCTTTAAATAATGTGCAATGACATGATAAATAAAAAAAATCAATTGACCGCCCACTGGCTCTAGTTCTTCTACCAGTTGGATTTTATATGAATGTGGGCCAAGATCTTTCCTCAGCATTTGCAGAGACCGAGTTGCTAAGAAAGACGTCGATTCGATAAATTCGAGTCCCCTGTCACACTAACGTCTACAGCGTCGATGGCTTCTATTAGCTGCACCTCAACTTCACTTCATTATATGCTCCCTCAGGTAGAGATATTTTTTTTAGCAATGAGCAATTATTCGGTTACTTCAGACCAATGGGCCCGGCTCTAATTTTTACCTACTATTCCGATGTTTGGAGACCAAGTCGAAAAGAATAGTATATTTTTGATATTTTTATTGGGATCCCGCCCAATATTCTGAAAAATGATTTTTAAAAACTTAATTTCTGTATGCCAACTCTCAGAGGCCATAACTTTTTAACAAATACATTGATTTGCTTCTGTAATACCTTATTTAGTTTGTAGGGAAGTCAGTTTTACGCAGAAGGTCTCGGAAAATATATATCTGAAGTTTTCGGTTTGTGCTCATTTAAAAACAAAAAAAATCTTTATTTGAAATCTTTATGCTTTCCAACGCGAGCTAGGAATTGATTTTAGACACAAAGTTTTGTGGGGAAATTTTCTTTAAATTCATCGTAGATTCCGATTTTGGTTACGATTTTTGCGAATAAAAAAATATACTGTGGAATTTTGACAGTTTTAACCGTTTGTTTTAAAAAAGGTGTGGAACAACCCATTTCCACATTTACTGTAATTCATACTGCAACAACAACATATGTAACAAATCTCATATACATACCTCTGATAGTTCATGAGATATAGCCCTTTTAATTTTCAAGTTGTATGGGCGGTGCCACGCCCCTTTATCCAACGCCCCACAACCAAATATACCCTGGGACAATCAACAGGTCAACAGTACCACTTGGTAAAATTTTCGTATCAATCGGTCTATTAGAAAAGCCGTTTATTTCATAGATCCCCGAAGATGTGATTTACAATAGCTAAGTATATAAATTAAATGAATGGTTTGAATAAAATGGAATAGCAACGAATTGCCAATTTCTATTCCCTAAATGCGGAAAACTCCAAACAATGTATTGCCTATGTTATCCGCGGGGTTATTCTGAAGATGCTCTGAAAATTTCATCAAAATCGGCACAGCCGTTTTCGAGTCCTTACGTTGCAAACATACAAACATATATATATAGGAAAGGGGAGTTTTTATCCCTTTTGCGATTTTCAACCCCTAAATGTGGAAAAATTCAAACAATGTTTAGCCTATGTTACTTGCGAGGTTATTCGGAAAATTCCCTGAAAATTTCATCAAAATCGGTCCAGCCGTTTTCGGGCCCATACGTTACAACAATACACACATCCCCACACACACACACACACACACACATACATGTTTCCAAATGAATGCAGTGTTCGCTATAACTCAAGAACCAATGCACATACAAAGACCGTTTATACATAAAAACCTTGGTATTAACGTCACCTTTCATATGAAGTTTGCAGAAACAAAATCGGTTCACGCATTCCAGAGAACATCAATTTCTAACACAATGCAACTTATTTTTATATATATAGATATTATATATTATATATTATATATTATATATTATATATTATATATTATTTATTATATATTATATATTATATATTATATATTATATATTATATATTATATATTATATATTATATATTATATATTATATATTATATATTATATATTATATATTATATATTATATATTATATATTATATATTATATATTATATACTATATACTATATACTATATACTATATATTATATATTATATATTATATATTATATATTATATATTATATATTATATATTATATATTATATATTATATATTATATATTATATATTATATATTATATATTATATATTATATATTATATATTATATATTATATATTATATATTATATATTATATATTATATATTATATATTATATATTATATATTATATATTATATATTATATATTATATATTATATATTATATATTATATATTATATATTATATATTATATATTATATATTATATATTATATATTATATATTATATATTATATATTATATATTATATATTATATATTATATATTATATATTATATATTATATATTATATATTATATATTATATATTATATATTATATATTATATATTATATATTATATATTATATATTATATATTATATATTATATATTATATATTATATATTATATATTATATATTATATATTATATATTATATATTATATATTATATATTATATATTATATATTATATATTATATATTATATATTATATATTATATATTATATATTATATACTAGTGGGCCCGGCAATGCTTCGCTATTGCATATTAACTTGTTATATATTTCACATTTAGGTCTACAAAGTACTTTGAAAACGGTACTTTAGCTCGACAATAATATGTTGAGTTTGTTAACTTATGTAACTAATTCGAAGTAACTCCTTGACATGGAAGTTAACCAATGACGTTTTATTGTTGTAAATGCTAATAAAAAGTTCATCAGCAAAGTCATATCTATAGTGCCGACATGTAGATTAACGACATGCGAAAAACGACTTCTTCCACAAATCGGAAACAGACATTCCGCTAAGGATCAACATTTAATTTTTATTTTGATCTGTAGTAGCGGATACTAACTATCTCTTTGGGCATAAAAAACACCTTTGCAATGCATTCTCCGTCTATTGACCGCAAATAAAAATTCCGTATGAAGCTTCCTGCCCTTAGCCATAAAAACTTCTTTTGTCATGTCTTCTTCTCACACGGATCAAGAATATTCCGGAATACTATTTTTGTATTGAACTCGTATTACCATTTTTTGAGATAATTCGGTCACCAACGTTTGGCTTAACATGTATGGCATGTTACACCTTCATGTTGGAACCATTTCTCCTTCAAATAATGTGCAATGACATGATAAATAAAAAAAAATCAATTGAGCGTCCACTGGCTCTAGTTCTTCTACCAGATGGATTTTATATTAATGTAGGCCAAGATATTTCCTCAGCATTTGCAGAGACCAAGTTGCTGAGAAAGACGTCGGTTCGATAAATTCGAGTCCCCTTTCACACTAACGTCTACAGCGGCGATGGCTTCTACTCGTATTAGCTGCTCAGATGGATCATTATATGCACCCTCAACTTCGCAAAGGGCTCCACAAGTTTGGCGAACAGAACGTGCACGTTGTTCTTGTTTAGTTTTTACATGGTGATTTTCCAAAGTATACTGAAAGAAAGTCTATCACACTTCATTAGTATGACAGCTAGATTCACACTTACACTTTTCAGAAGTTCTATACGTAAAAAAAGATACCCCATACATAGGTTATTTACAAATGTTTGCTAATGTTACCTCTGACATACTATAAAAGTTTAAATTGTGCCCCAATAAAACAAAAGGTGTTTTCCAGTATGATTACAATGAATACTGCTTAATTTTTCTATCTGTATGATTTATTACCGATTTGCTTTCCTGAAAAGTAATTGAAAAATACATACCTGTTAAGTAAATTAAAAACAAATCACTGTTTTAGTCTGTACAGCTACTATGTGCCCTCAACCGCCTGGTCCGTACATTATTTGATACAGTTAAAAAGTTAACTATTGAAGTGCGTGGGCAGCGCCTCGGCACTTTTTACTTAGCTTGTTCATAAGGCGGATCAATTTGTTCGCATCGAAAAAAACGTGGTTATCTTATACCAGTATCGAAATGTACGATTAATTCTTAGAGAATTTCACTTAGAAACTATATGTCTAAAATCAATTCCTAGTTCGCGCTGAGAAGCATGAAGATATCAGGAAGAGATATTTTTTTTATCAATGAGCAATTATTCAGTTACTTCAGTCATATGGGCCCTGGCTCTAATTTTTACCCAATATTCTGAAAAATGATTTTTAAAAACTTTATTTCTGTATGCCAACTCTTAGAGGCCAAACTTTTTAACCAATTCATAGATTTGCTTCTGTAAAACCTCATTTAGTTTGTTGGGAAGTTAGTTTTACGCAGAAGGTCTCAAAAAATATATATCTGAAGTTTTCGGTTTGTGCTCATTTAAAAACCAAAAAAAAAACTATCTGAAATCTTCATGCTTCCCAACGCGAGCTAGGAATTGATTTTAGACACAAAGTTTATTGGTGAAATTTTCTAACAAATTATCGTAGATTTGGTTACGATTTTTGCGAATAAAAAAATTGGCCCACCTTACACCTTACACCTTATTTTGACAGTTATTACTGTTTGTTTTAAAAGGGGTGTGGAACAGCCCACTTCCACCCTTACTGTAATTCATACTGCAACAACAACTTAAAAAAAAAAAAAACTTAATTTCCCTTTGCAACCCATGAATGAGGTATGGGATAGCTTCTCGCGTTGTTGTGAATTAACACGCTTTCTATTTTTAGATTCACAACTAACGGCACCTACTTATTTATCGACGAATGCGAACGTCACTGTTTTGAGAAGCTCTTACTAGACACGACGATTGAATCGACGCTTAATACTGCGAAGTTGCTGTCAAACAACATTCGAGGGGAGCCGACAATGAAAGAAAATTTTATTTATTTTTTCTTTTAAGATGACTGGAGCCAGGTTTGAACCTGCGATCTCCCGCATGGTAGTCGCGTGTTCTAACCACTATGCCACGGCCGGTCCCAAACAACATATGTAAAAAATCACATCTTCATACCTCTCATAGTTCATGATATATAGTCTTTTTTACTTTAAAGTTGTATGGGCGGTGCCAAGCTCCTTTATCACAACTAAGTACAGCCAGTGACTAAGAACAGGTCATCAGTACCACTTTTTAAAATTATTTTATAAATAAGTAAAATTTTTAAAAAAGTGGTGTGGCACCGCCTTTTTCCTCCCTGGCAGTAATTAATACTGCTCCAATAACATATAAACAAAATCTCATATTCATACCTCTGACAGTTCATGAGATATAGCCCTTTTAATTTTCAAGTTGTATGGGCGGTGCCACGCCCATTTATCCAATCACAACCAAATATAATCAGGGACTACCAACAGGTCAACAGTACCACTTGGTAAAATTTTCGTATCAATCTGTCTTGGGAAAAGCCGTCCGAGCGATTTTTGAAAAGGGGGCGTGGCACCTCCACCTCCACCATGGCTGTAATTAATACTGCTCCAACAACATATATAACAAATCTCATCTTCATACCTCTGATAGTTCATAAGATATAGCCCTTTCGATTTTTACTTTGTATGGGCGGTGCCACGCCCCTTTATCCAATTACAACCAAATGTAGTCAGGAACTATCTACAGGTCAACAGCACCTCATGGTAAAATTTTTGTATCTTGGCCCACCTTACACCTTATTTGACAGTTATTACTGTTTGTTTTAAAAGGGGTGTGGAACAGCCCACTTCCACCCTTACTGTAATTCATACTGCAACAACAACATATTTAAAAAATCACATCTTCATACCTCTCATAGTTCATGATATATAGTCTTTTTTACTTTAAAGTTGTATGGGCGGTGCCAAGCTCCTTTATCACAACTAAGTACAGCCAGTGACTAAGAACAGGTCATCAGTACCACTTTTTAAAATTATCTTATAAATAAGTAAAATTTTTAAAAAAGTGGTGTGGCATCGCCTTTTTCCTCCCTGGCAGTAGTTAATACTGCTCCAATAACATATAAACAAAATCTCATATTCATACCTCTGACAGTTCATGAGATATAGCCCTTTTAATTTTCAAGTTGTATGGGCGGTGCCACGCCCATTTATCCAATCACAACCAAATATAATCAGGGACTACCAACAGGTCAACAGTACCACTTGGTAAAATTTTCGTATCAATCTGTCTTTGGAAAAGCCGTCTGAGCGATTTTTGAAAAGGGTGCGTGGCACCCCCACTTCCACCATGGCTGTAATTAATACTGCTCCAACAACATATATAACAAATCTCATCTTCATACCTCTGATAGTTCATAAGATATAGCCCTTTCGATTTTTACTTTGTATGGGCGGTGCCACGCCCCTTTATCCAATTACAACCAAATGTAGTCAGGAACTATCTACAGGTCAACAGCACCTCATGGTAAAATTTTTGTATCAATCGATCTTTTAGAAAAGCCGTTAGAGCGATTTTTGAAAAGGGGGCGTAGCACCGCCCACTTCCATCCTGGCTGTAATTAATACTGCTCCAACAACATATATACCAAATCTCATCTTCACACCTCTGATAGTTCATAAAATATAGCCTTTTTAATTTTCAAGTTGTATGGGCGGTGCCACGCTCCTTTATCCAATTACAACCAAATGTAGTCAGGAACTATCTACTGGTCAACAGTACCTCAACTTTTGTGTCAATCGGTCTATTAGAAAAGCCGTCAGAGCGATATTTGAAAAAAGGGGCGTGGCGCCGCCCACTTTTTGAAAAAATAAAACCTTTTAAACCATCCGGAAGCTATAGCGAACAAAACAAAAAAAATTTTGAAAATCGGTCCAGCCGTTTTTGAGTTTTAGCGAAACAACTGCACAGCAATTCATTTTTATATATAAGAAGAAGTATTGACTGAAATTTAACTTTTTTTGGTTGGAATGAATCTTCGGGTTGTGTTAGTTTCTTTTGATATTCGCATCGAAATTTAACAAAAATTTTGAGGTATATTAAAACATAATATAGTTATAATGACAGAAATTTATTGTAATGCTTAATAATAGAGTATGTATGGAAGAATCAAAGAAGTGTACATATTTTAATCAGTGGGTCATTCTACACGTGAACATGCAACATAAAGGTGTTCATGCGAAAAATTTGGATTTTTCAAATTTGAATAGACTGTCCCTCAGATTTATTGAATGTCATTGCAATTTTTAACCGAACTGGGAACTGTAGTCATTTAAATCTAACGGAAAATCCGTGGGTATCATTGTTATACATAGTAGCAACACTTCGGTTCCCGTATATTTTCTGGGTAAATTAATTTAAGAAGGATAACTCAATCATGTATTGCTTCTTAAATCCTATAATACGCGATCAAGGGTTTGACCGATTTTTTGTGTGTCATAGTACACTCATCCCTCATTATGATTTGACATGTTTGCAACATTAACTCATGTGCGGTTCTCGGAAAATTTAAGTTTTTTGCTCTATTCTGCATCATCTAAAATAGCTGCGCAGTACAGGAGGATGCAATAGCCAATGCAGATTTGAGAAATGTTTAAATTCGTGATTATTCGATTTTTTCTGCCGTAGATCTCAGTTACATACACCACTGGTCTCAAAAAATTGCATACCAAATATCAAGACGAATAGTGCTGCAGTCCTTCAGGTATTGCTTTTGGGAACAGAATTTGGCAGGTCTACCCCTTATGCTTGATCACGAATATGGGTGTTTATTCCACATCCTATTTTTAAATCCCCCCTTTTCCTTTAGAATACGTATATTAACCTTAATTGAATCCACAACAAATTCCATTACCATTCGCAAAATTACGTCCTACGGACGAAGCCACGCCTAATTATCTAGGCCATCAGATATTGCACTTTTACAAATTAGGTCCTATGAGTAGGGCTATTCCTACTAATCTAGTACTTCAGATACCGCACTTTACCAAATTAGCTCATGGGGGCGGGATCACGCCTTATAATCTAATCCTACCAGTTTTTGACCTGATAATATTTCTTCCACACCTGATTTAAAGTCACTTATTTTAGTAGTACGCCATGATATTGCATTTTTGTTAATGGGGTGGAATGGATTGGCCTCACCTCAGAGACATCAGTTAAATGCTGTAGCATCCACTGAGTTTCAAACAAACTCAATTTAAATTATATATTATATATTATATATTATATATTATAAATATTATATATTATTAATATAATATATAATATATTATATATTATATATTATATATTATATATTATATATTATATATTATATATTATATATTATATACTATATATTATATATTATATATTATATATTATATATTATATATTATATATTATATATTATATATTATATATTATATATTATATATTATATATTATATATTATATATTATATATTATATATTATATATTATATATTATATATTATATATTATATATTATATATTATATATTATATATTATATATTATATATTATATATTATATATTATATATTATATATTATATATTATATATTATATATTATATATTATATATTATATATTATATATTATATATTATATATTATATATTATATATTATATATTATATATTATATATTATATATTATATATTATATATTATATATTATATATTATATATTATATATTATATATTATATATTATATATTATATATTATATATTATATATTATATATTATATATTATATATTATATATTATATATTATATATTATATATTATATATTATATATTATATATTATATATTATATATTATATATTATATATTATATATTATATATTATATATTATATATTATATATTATATATTATATATTATATATTATATATTATATATTATATATTATATATTATATATTATATATTATATAATATATATTATATATTATATATTATACTAGTGGGCCCGGCAATGCTTCGCTATTGCATTTTAACTTGTAATATATTTCACATTTAGGTCTACAAAGTACTTCGAAAACGGTACTTAAGCTCGATAATGATATGTTGAGTTTATTAACTTATGTAACTAATTTCAAGCAACTCCTTAACATGAAAGTTAACAAATTAAGTGTTGTTGTTTTAAATTCTAAATATCATAGGCTCTATGACGATAGTAAAAAATTCATCGGCAAAGTCATATCTTTATCAAATAGGAAACAGACATTCCGTTTAAGATCAAAATTCAATGTAGTAGCGGTAACCGTCTGTATACTAACTATATCTTTGGGCGTAAAGAACACTTTTTACATGCCTTTTCCGCCTATTGACCGAAAATGGAAATTTCGTTTGAAGCTTTATGCCTTTAGCCATAAAAACCTCTTTTGCCACGTCTTCTTCTCACATGGATCAAGAATATTTCCGAATACTATCATTGTATTGAACTCGTATTACCATTCTATGAGATAATTCGGTCACCAAAGTTTGGCTTTACAAAGTGATGATCTCACGCGCTGTACGGCATTTTACGCCGTCGTGTTGGAAACATTTCTCCTTCAAATAATGTGCAATGACATGATAAATAAAAAAAATCAATTGATCGTCCACTGGTTTTAGTTCTTCTACCAGTTGGATATATGAATATAGGCCAAGATCTTTCCTCAGCGTTTGCAGAGACCGAGTTTCTGAGAACGGCGTCGGTTCGATAAATTCGAGTCTCCTGTCACACTTACGTCTACAGCGTTGATGGCTTTTATTAGCTGCTCAGATGGATGAATATATGCACCATAAACTTCACAAAGGGCAAACAGAACGCGCATTTTGAAAATAAATTTGCAAGATTTGTAAACGTTGTTCTTGTGTAGTCTTTACATGGTGATTTTTCAAAGAAAGTCTCAATGAAAGTCTATCACACTTCACACACCTCGCCTGAATGACGAATTGGTTGACCTAAAATGGCAACAAAAACGGTAAATGGGGTTTTGTTGGGTGTCAATTGTACATTAAAAATCCACATGAATCAAAATCATAGCTGATACATTTTTTAAGATAAAAGAATTTTTCGTTTATTTACTCCGTTTTGCGCTTCTTTTGGAAGTGACGTTCGTTGCCCCATGATTATTGAAAGCGTACAGACTTCAGCTTTAAGACACTTCTATCAAAATTTAAGTTTTCTTCAATAAATTAAGCTTTCCAAGCCGAGCTAGGAATTGATATTACACACAAAGTTTATTGGTGACATTTTCTAACAATTCATCGTAGATTTGGTTACAATTTTTGCTAATAAAAAAACTGTCCCACCTTACTGTTCATATATCTAGGCGAACTGCAATATACTGTGGAATTTTGACAGTTATAACTGTTTATTTTAAAAGGGGTGTGATACAGCCCACTTCCACTCTTACTGTAATTTATACTGCAACAACAACATATGTAACAAATCTCATCTTCATACCTCTTATAGTTCATGAGATATAGCCCTTTTCATTTTCATGTTGTATGGGCGGTGTCACGTCCCTTTATCCAATCACAACCAAATATAGCCAGGGACTATCTACAGGTCATCAGTACCTCTTGGTAAAATTTTTGTATCAATCTGTCTATTGGGAAAGCCTGCAGAGCGGTTTTGAAAAGGGGGCGTGGCACCCCCACTTTCACGCTGGCTGTAATTAATACTGCTCCAACAACATATATACCAAATCTCATCTTCTGATAGTTTATGAGATATAGGCCTTTTGATTTTCAAGTTGTATCAGCGGTGCCACGCCCCTTTATTCAATCACAATCTATTATATCCAGGGACTATCAACAGGTCAACTGTACCATTTGGTAAAATTTTCGTATCAATCGGTCTATTAGAAAAGCCGTTAGAGCGATTTTTGAAAATGGGGGCGTGGTAACGCCCACTTCCACCTTGGCTGTAATTAATACTGCTCCAACAACATATATACCAAATCTCATCTTCATACCTCTGATAGTTCATGAGATACAGCCCTTTTGATTTTCAAGTTGTATGGGCGGTGCCACGCCCCTTTGTCCAATTGGACCGAATTGTAAATATAAACCACCCGGGGCGCCACCCAAACGCATACAAAAAAATTTATGCAAATCGGTGTAGCCGTTCGTGAGTTATGAAGTCACAACACACTTGCAACAATTTTTTATATATATAGATATTATATATTATATATTATATATTATATATTATATATTATATATTATATATTATATATTATATATTATATATTATATATTATATATTATATATTATATATTATATATTATATATTATATATTATATATTATATATTATATATTATATATTATATATTATATATTATATATTATATATTATATATTATATATTATATATTATATATTATATATTATATATTATATATTATATATTATATATTATATATTATATATTATATATTATATATTATATATTATATATTATATATTATATATTATATATTATATATTATATATTATATATTATATATTATATATTATATATTATATATTATATATTATATATTATATATTATATATTATATATTATATATTATATATTATATATTATATATTATATATTATATATTATATATTATATATTATATATTATATATTATATATTATATATTATATATTATATATTATATATTATATATTATATATTATATATTATATATTATATATTATATATTATATATTATATATTATATATTATATATTATATATTATATATTATATATTATATATTATATATTATATATTATATATTATATATTATATATTATATATTATATATTATATATTATATATTATATATTATATATTATATATTATATATTATATATTATATATTATATATTATATATTATATATTATATATTATATATTATATATTATATATTATATATTATATATTATATATTATATATTATATATTATATATTATATATTATATATTATATATTATATATTATATATTATATATTATATA
This sequence comes from Muscina levida, assembly GCA_964034835.1. Taxonomy (NCBI): domain Eukaryota; kingdom Metazoa; phylum Arthropoda; class Insecta; order Diptera; family Muscidae; genus Muscina; species Muscina levida. Next base: position 3,834 of record CAXIUB010000221.1, on the reverse strand, counting down.
TTATATATTATATATTATATATTATATATTATATATTATATATTATATATTATATATTATATATTATATATTATATATTATATATTATATATTATATATTATATATTATATATTATATATTATTTATTATATATTATATATTATTTATTATATATTATATATTATATATTATATATTATATATTATATATTATATATTATATATTATATATTATATATTATATATTATATATTATATATTATTTATTATATATTATATATTATATATATATTATTATATATTATATATTATATATTATATATTATATATTATATATTATATATTATATATTATATATTATATATTATATATTATATATTATATATTATATATTATATATTATATATTATATATTATATATTATATATTATATATTATATATTATATATTATATATTATATATTATCATTGTATCGCTTGATTTAATGATTTCAGACGACGTAAAGGTGCAAAATTCGTTGTGTTGCTGAAAAATTTCGGATTATTGTGAAATAACTGTATATATAAAAATGGTGGCAAAATTGTATAGTAATTCATCAATTGAGAACGGCTGGGCCGATTTTGCTCAAACTTTTTTTCAGTTGTTCGTTATTGCCAGGAGCAGGTTTATGTGAAAGAAAATTTGAAAAAATTGCCGTTAGAGCGATTTTTGAAAAGGGGGCGTAGCACCGCCCACTTCCATCCTGGCTGTAATTAATACTGCTCCAACAACATATATACCAAATCTCATCTTCACACCTCTGATAGTTCATAAAATATAGCCTTTTTAATTTTCAAGTTGTATGGGCGGTGCCACGCTCCTTTATCCAATTACAACCAAATGTAGTCAGGAACTATCTACTGGTCAACAGTACCTCAATTTTTGTGTCAATCGGTCTATTAGAAAAGCCGTCAGAGCGATATTTGAAAAAAGGGGCGTGGCGCCGCCCACTTTTTGAAAAAATAAAACCTTTTAAACCATCCGGAAGCTATAGCGAACTAAACAAAAAAAAATTTTGAAAATCGGTCCAGCCGTTTTTGAGTTTTAGCGAAACAACTGCACAGCAATTCATTTTTATATATAAGAAGAAGTATTGACTGAAATTTAACTTTTTTGGTTGGAATAAATCTTCGGGTTGTGTTAGTTTCTTTTGATATTCGCATCGAAATTTAACAAAAATTTTGAGGTATATTAAAACATAATATAGTTATAATGACAGAAATTTATTGTAATGCTTTTGATAATAGAGTATGTATGGAAGAATCAAAGAAGTGTACATATTTTAATCAGTGGGTCATTCTACACGTGAACATGCAACATAAAGGTGTTCATGCGAAAAATTTGGATTTTTCAAATTTGAATAGACTGTCCCTCAGATTTATTGAATGTCATTGCAATTTTTAACCGAACTGGGAACTGTAGTCATTTAAATCTAACGGAAAATCCGTGGGTATCATTGTTATACATAGTAGCAACACTTCGGTTCCCTTATATTTTCTGGGTAAATTAATTTAAGAAGGATAACTCAATCATGTATTGCTTCTTAAATCCTATAATACGCGATCAAGGGGTTTGACCGATTTTTTGTGTGTCATAGTACACTCATCCCTCATTATGATTTGACATGTTTGCAACATTAACTCATGTGCGGTTCTCGGAAAATTTAAGTTTTTTGCTCTATTCTGCAACATCTAAAATAGCTGCGCAGTACAGGAGGATGCAATAGCCAATGCAGATTTGAGAAATGTTTAAATTCGTGATTATTCGATTTTTTCTGCCGTAGATCTCAGTTACATACACCACTGGTCTCAAACCACTGGTCTCAAAAAATTGCATACCAAATATCAAGACGAATAGTGCTGCAGTCCTTCAGGTATTGCTTTTGGGAACAGAATTTGGCAGGTCTACCCCTTATGCTTGATCACGAATATGGGTGTTTATTCCACATCCTATTTTTAAATCCCCCCTTTTCCTTTAGAATACGTATATTAACCTTAATTGAATCCACAACAAATTCCATTACCATTCGCAAAATTACGTCCTACGGCCGAAGCCACGCCTAATGATCTAGACCATCAGATATTGCACTTTTACAAATTAGGTCCTATGAGTAGGGCTATTCCTACTAATCTAGTACTTCAGATACCGCACTTTACCAAATTAGCTCATGGGGGCGGGATCACGCCTTATAATCTAATCCTACCAGTTTTTGACCTGATAATATTTCTTCCTCACCTCAGAGACATCAGTTAAATGCTGTAGCATCCTTCAAACAAACTCAATTTAAATTATATATTATATATTATATATTATATATTATATATTATATATTATATATTATATATTATATATTATATATTATATATTATATATTATATATTATATATTATATATTATATATTATATATTATATATTATATATTATATATTATATATTATATATTATATATTATATATTATATATTATATATTATATATTATATATTATATATTATATATTATATATTATATATTATATATTATATATTATATATTATATATTATATATTATATATTATATATTATATATTATATATTATATATTATATATTATATATTATATATTATATATTATATATTATATATTATATATTATATATTATATATTATATATTATATATTATATATTATATATTATATATTATATATTATATATTATATATTATATATTATATATTATATATTATATATTATATATTATATATTATATATTATATATTATATATTATATATTATATATTATATATTATATATTATATATTATATATTATATATTATATATTATATATTATATATTATATATTATATATTATATATTATATATTATATATTATATATTATATATTATATATTATATATTATATATTATATATTATATATTATATATTATATATTATATATTATATATTATATATTATATATTATATATTATATATTATATATTATATATTATATATTATATATTATATATTATATATTATATATTATATATTATATATTATATATTATATATTATATATTATATATTATATATTATATATTATATATTATATATTATATATTATATATTATATATTATATATTATATATTATATATTATATATTATATATTATATATTATATATTATATATTATATATTATATATTATATATTATATATTATATATTATATATTATCATTGTATCGCTTGATTTAATGATTTCAGACGACGTAAAGGTGCAAAATTCGTTGTGTTGCTGAAAAATTTCGGATTATTGTGAAATAACTATATATATAAAAATGGTGGCAAAATTGTATAGTAATTCATCAATTGAGAACGGCTGGGCCGATTTTGCTCAAACTTTTTTTCAGTTGTTCGTTATTGCCAGGAGCAGGTTTATGTGAAAGAAAATTTGAAAAAATTGGAAAAATCGAAAATTGTCTTTTTGTATGGAATTTTGTGTATAATTGTTACAGAATGGCTTTTCCAATAGAAAAATGGAAAAATTTTGTTGAAAAATGCGGAAAATTCCGAAAAAATTCAAAAAGTTTGAATTTGTTGTTCGACGAAATTTTTCATATTAGCGTATGATTTGATAATTTTGGACGATGTAACAGTGAACAATTTTGGATAATTATTCCGAAATGACTTTCCAAATAGAAACATAAAAAAATTCTCGGTGGAAAACTCGCAAAATTCCGGAAAAACTCGAAAAAATTAGATTTTTTCAGAAACATTTTGCATTGTATATTGAGTTCTTGCATAACTTTTTGTGTGCAGTTGTTAGTAGTAGTG
>CAXIUB010000220.1:0-38843 GCA_964034835.1 Muscina levida | reverse complement strand
GGCTGCAGTTAACACGACTGATACCAATCTTCAACAAAAGTCACATGCTGCTCGCGTATGCCGATGATATAGATATCATTCGCAGAGGACTGCGGGATGTTACTGCAGACTTTTCAAGCATTGAGAAGCATTCTGCAGAAGTGGGTTCTGGTGACATAACTAAGTAATTTTTTTCAATGAACAAAGAGTTTACTGTTTTGGGACGCTGCGTACATTTTAAAGTGGTAGATGATTTTGTCTACCTCGCCTCCGCAATAAACAAAAATAATAATGTCAACGACGAGTATTGATCGCAAGCCGCTGCTACTATGCGCTGGGCAAGTGTTTTAATGATAAAGTCCTTTCTCGACGATGACGCAGGCGGATCAATCAATTCTGGGAGTTTTCGAGAGAAAAATACTTCGCAAAATATTTGGACCCATCAACGTTAACGCGGGAGGGGGCTACCTATTCTTCGATAGAAGGACCAGGTGAAAGAGATGTTACCTAAGCTAGATTTGGAGAACTATCTACGAAGCGCAAAAGACCGAAGCGCTTGGAAAACTTTTCTACGCGCGTTTAATGACAGATATAGTTCTGCTGTGCTGCCATTTAATAAGAAGAAGAACTAAAGGAACATCATAAATAGCTGACGTTGAGCTTAACAACATTACTAAATATCACTTTGAGAGATTCAGACATTTAGATGGTTCAAATTTATATTTCCCCTATACGAAATTCACAAACTTAAAACTGAGATACATATGTTAATTCCTGGACCAGAAACGATATAACTTTTACCGCTAAGCATAACTCCCTCACGATCACTGATCCCTACCATGTAACGCACTCTGTAATAAATAAAATTCAATTCAATACTCAGTAATCCGAATGGAGTAGCGCAGTATTTATTCCCCAATAACAAATCCACCTTAAAAAGCATATCCGCCACGCACATCCTGTGTATAATTTGTTTATGAACACACACTCACATACACACATGTAATTATTGTCAATGTGATTTGTTTATAATTTTCCTGTAAAAATAGGCGCTTAACTTACAGCTCATCTAAAATTGTCCCACGTCTGCAGTAGCAAACAACCGACACTTCAACAACATCGAGTACGCACTCCAAGTAGCCCAATACAACGACGATGACGATGACGACGACTAGCTCCAGTTCAACTCTTTTACCGTGCTTCTGCTCAACTCCATCTCCATGGTACTCGTATGTATAAACAAAACCCCAAATATGATGATTAGGTATGCACGTTTGGTTTTCCCAGCCTTAGTCTCCAAAGGCAAACGCAACAGGCTGAATATAAGAGACAGAACACCACCAAAAGGAAATCATGTGTTGCGTAGTCTGTGTGTAGCTGTAAGAACTTCATATTCAAATTCAACAAAGAGTTAAAAATCACCAGGCAATTGAGGCTGTGGCTGTAATGAGAGAAGGATGGAGTTGCCACTTTTGCCGCTGCTGCCGTTGCTATTGCAACTGCTTCTGTGGAGAACGATGATTTTAGGATACAATTACAATAAACTGTGAGTTGTGTAAACAAAATCTGTGATATTTTGACTTTGTCTTTGTGGTAGGTAGGTGTTGTTGCTGCTGTTGTTGGCGTTGTAGGGTTAAACCATAAAATCTCAACTTATGTGAAATTTCAGTGCAATCAATGTATGTACTGTATTACCAACCCCATACGCTTAGTTGTTATCCCCATTTTGTTAAGCTACTTAAATATTCAATTTGTTACTGTGGACTAAAAACAGTGAAGGGTATAAGTGTGTAGTTGGGGTACAAGGAATACATAATTGAAATGAACTTAAGGTGATACCTCATGCTGGTTGACGATACAGTTGAAGCCATCAAGATTGCCAGCCTTGTCACTTAGTGTCTTCATTTTTACCCTAAGACTTCTATTGTCTAACTGGAAATGTTAATGTTAATATAGGTCTTCGAAGACTATCCAAAATGTATTTTTTATAAAAAAATTTTCATATTCAGCAAAAACAAAAGAGCCTAAAACGTGACAAATTCCCCTATACGATACTTACTAACTTCAAATCGAACTTCTTCTTTTTGGGGCTACTTTCACGTGCTCAGAATTGAGTCCCAAAATTATGTGTCGTACTGTGTCTGTCGTACACTGTACGGTCGCCTTCAGGGCTAATTACTCTGCCCTGATAACAGAAGTGGGAATTGCGTTAGATTTGTTTACCGTAAACGTTTAGGTTTATATCCGTTTTGTTGGTGTTTATATGTAGGCTGAAATTTTAGCGTTTTTGCTAAGATCTAATTTGGTCTGTAGGTCAGATTTCTTGACGGAGAGGAAGGCGATGTCATCAGCATAGGCAAGTTCTTCTAGGTGACTGTGTAGGTCTCATGGCTAACACTATTTTCAGCTAGGGTTGCGGTAGCACATCATCAAGAACAATTAAGAAGAGTAGAGGTAACATAAGGCTGTCCTGTTTGACACCAGAGTTTGTTGGAATTAGTGGGGACAGTGTAGAACCATGATTTTGAATTGGTCGTAGAGTGCTTTGATTATATTTATCAATTTTGATTGGTACGTTTCTAGCCTGCAAGGATCTCCATAGTATCTGCAGATACTGTCGAAGGCTGTGCTTAAGTCCACGAAACAGAAATTAAGATTGGACTACCATTCTTTGACTTGCTCGAGAGACGATGTGATCCGTGTAAAAGCGATTGGTGCGAAAACCAGCCTTCTGTCTGCGGAGAGTTAATTCCAGCTTGTTTAGAGAGTTTAGTAGCGTAATGCCCCTGTAAATTTTATATTTTACATTGAGAAAGATCACCTTTTTTCGGTACTTTGATCAGGGTCCCAACCAGCCAGTCTCCTGGGATATTTTCTTGCTTCCAAAAATAGTCAGCCGTTAAAGCTTCGGTGGGGATGTAGTCATTTCCCGGGGCTTTACCTGTTTTAATTGTTCTACGGCTTGGGTGATCTCATCGGTGCTGGGGAGTGATGAGTTAAAAACTACATCCGATATAAATACAGTCGTCGAGGTTATTTATACGGATAGTTGAACTTGAGGAGAGCAGCTAAGAATCTCCGAAAAGTGTTTATGCCACCTGTTGAGTTGTTCATTTTCGCATGTAAGTAGATGACCCTCTTATACCGTACTGGACGTTTACGGTTTCTGTTCTTGCCCGCCAGTTTGGAAGTGATGTCATAGAGGCCTCTGAGGCTATTATTCCTAACGGCAACTTCGGATTGATTTGCAAGAGATGAGGACCAATTTCGTTTGTCCATGGGGCAAGAATGTTTGACAGCTGTGCAGAGAACTCTATATTCTGAGTCAAAATATGGCTTTGCGTGACGAGTGCGGACTCTATCTCTGGCAATTTCCGTGGATTTTCGCTGTTCGATGAGGGTTAGTGATGTTTCACTAATTCAGGCCGACCTCGCTTTGGGCAGTGATTTAAGGTACATGTTGTATGCCTCAGCGAATTTGTCCTTTATTGTGTACCAATTCTCGTTAACATCAGAGCTTATATTCGGGGCAAAGGAGATATTCTCTCTCAGGTGGCACACAAAACTTGTAAGGGCATTTGTGTTCTTTAATGCCTCGGCATTAAATCGGGCCTTAGTTTTTAGGGATTGCTTGCGTATCGCCATTACCCGCATGCGGATTCTCACGATGGCAACGAAATGTTCGGACGCGACATCTGCGCTCCTAAAAATTCGGACCTCAAGAAAGCTTCTTGTTCATTTCTTGGTAATACAAAAATGGTCGATCTGATTTTCAGTTATATTATTCGGTGAGCGTTTAGATTGATGGCACATGGCTCTGTCGGTGCATACACTTTAACTACTGACACCTTGCGAACAGGCGAGTTGAAACGCGCTAGCAAGATTCTGGATGAGATTGGTTTCCAGTCGATTTAAGCTTGAGACGCCTTTTAACTGAGCAGAAGCCCAACTCCTTCAATGTGATGTTCATCGTGACCTGAAAAAATTAATATTTCACCTGTTGCAACCTTGTGTTCTTCGTTTCCTGTCAATCTGCATTCACTGACGTCTATTATACCTAAGTTAAACCTTTGAAACTCAAGTACTAGTCGGTCCTCATCATGGTTATCGGGTTAATTATTTTTCTTTTCTTTCCGGTTTCAGTAATCGAGGAGACTCGGTTAAAATGGATGATTGGTTTTCGAGTGTAAGCCTGGCTTCCATAACTGCCCTGCTTACTATTGCGTCTTTCTTGGGTTAACGGTACGATGTTCAGGGTTCAGCTAATTTACTGGTCATTTGGTGGCGCAAGAAGCTCGCCACTTCACTACAAGTATCATAGACAACTCGGAATTTATAGTGTCATTGCTGCTAGGACAAAGACACTCTCCGAGACTCTCCGCTTGTAGAGACTCACTTTCGGCCGCTACTGTACATCGCTGGTGAGTGCCCCTCCCAAATAACAGCAATTTCCCGCAGAAAATGTCAAATCCATTTGCCTGTCGGCAATGTACTCAAATAAAAACGTACCCCTTCAACAACAACGAATATAAACAAATCCACATGAATTGTAAACTAAATCTTATAGCTTTAATAAATTTCTTTAAAGAAGAAACTCAATAAAACCTCAGGAGTTCTCATTTAATCGATAAGTAATCAAGAAATCATGAAGATTTCAACGCTTTAATATTAAGTAGCACTGAGCAGGAAGTAAATTTCGTTAACACTTCATTGGGGTAAAGTGAATTTACTGTGGAAACAATTTACTTGTGTGTTTATAGGAAAAAAAAAAATTACTTAGCTTTTAGTAAGATGGCTGGCAGACGTTTTGTACCACAGCCAACAAAGTAAATGTTCATTAGAAATTCTAAACATTTGCCACAAGAATTCAATTCACTTGTGACCAAAAGTCATTTAATACAAAGGAAAGCAGGACTTTTGTGTCATTTGTAAATGTTGCTACATTAAATTAAGTGGAGGCATTGGTGGTTCATGGTATATGTAGCATTTTGAATTTGGGAAAGGTTGTCAATAACTTTTGGGGCCTGTCGTGACATGATTGTTAGAATACGCAACTATCATGCGATTCATGGCTCGATTCCTGTCTACCTCGATGTTGTCGACAGTAACTTCGCTGTGTAGTGTCGAGTCTATCGGCATGTCTAGTCAAAAGCTTCTCAAACAGCTGACGTTCGCATATGTCTAAAAACAAGTAGGTGCATTTTGTTGTGAATCTAAAAATAATGGAGACAATTCATGCATGCGGTGTAAACGGAAAATAAGTTTTTTCCACTCGACTACTTTTAAAGAGTAGTTAAAAATTTAAAAAAAAATTCTAAGGAATCCTGAACGTTGATTGTTTGTTTCCGTATATGTTTTTTGTCCGTATAATACAAGACCTAAGGTACCACTAAACTTGTTCGGCAAGTGTTGAGATCCCTCTGGCGTGGCAGACATGAACCTATTTTTGGGTTGACCTTTATATGTTTCCATACAGCCTATCTTTTGCATGAAATTGTTGTAAAGGGAACAATGTTAATAATTTAATTTTAGGCGAAAGAACCATATGTCTTTAAAGTTGCAACCACTCTGACCATATGATTGCTTTTAGAACACTGATAAGCATCCCATATCCTCGCGAGGCCGACAATAATCGTTTTTTTTTTTCACACAGACACGATCGGCAATTCAAACGTTCTCTAAAGTTTAGAACACGAATTTTCCTTAGTATTACTAATTTTAATATTACTAATTTTAACATTTAACTTAAGTTATATTCAATAAATTCACTTGTTCAACGCTTCGGTCTTGTTGAACCATAGTTACATGTCAACCCTCCCCTACCAAATTACCTCGTAAGCGGTATGTAATAATCTCTAAATTGTGTCCTTGTATGTCCTTTTGTCGCCACACAACAAAAAAAACACGTTCATCTTACATTTTACTCTTTGCTAAAGTCTCTCTGAATAAAGACGAAACTTCTTTCATGTAATCACATGAAAAGAAGGCCAATCAACACAATTTTTTGTGTTACTTTTTTTTTGTTGCTTTCCTGAAAAACGTGTAATTTGCTCTTGCAATGTGCTTCATCAGAAAGGAAATTGGAAATTGCTGTTAAACGTAGTCCCCTCCCCCCCTACCCTTGTTACTCCTTAGCAAAATAACGTACAAGAATAAGGAACAAAATAAGGAGCGAAGCAACTGAGGAACGTAAGAAAGAAAAAAACTACAAGGTGGAGAAATAATGATTACACTTTTCAAGTTATTAAAGAAAAGAAATGATGATGTCGTTTCCCAAGTTGTTGATGCTGTTGGTGACCAAAAGGAACGAACAAACGTACGCACACACAAAAAAAAGTGGGAGGAATTTTTATCAGGTGCAAAGAAAAGAAGAACAAATTCGAATTGCTATGAAATTGCTAAGAATTACAGCAATTTGGTAGTCGAAGAAAAGGGAGAAATTGGGGAGAAAATTTGTGTAGCAAAAAAATTATAGAAGATGTTATTAAACTTCATACAATTATATTACGCATGTGTTTGTAGAAAGGCCTCGCCCTCTCCGGTAGGTAAATGGGGTGGGTGGTGGTGGTGGGTGCGGCCATCAACCACCCATTAGCCATCGTTTATGTTTCATGTGTCCACCATTATATTGTTCTCTCTTAATGATTTAGCAGTTAGCTTTTAAATAATATGTCCTTAATGAATTAGATGTCTTACAAATTGCCTAAAGAAATGTGTAATGCTATTGAAAAGGCAAAAAATGATAATGGAAAAGGCAGTTGATGGCAGTAACTCTGGATGGCACAGGAATTTATCATCATTATACAAATGAACCTTTTATGAATAATCATTATTTGAAGATGACGAAATATGAATTTTCCTAAGAATGACCTTATTACAGTTTCCTAAAGATATGGTTAAGACATATAATCCCGTTTTAGATTCTTCCGGCAATGTTCTCAACACTTCACTTTTTAGAGACCACTGCTTTAGACAAGGCGATAGTCTGTCATACAATCTCGTAAATATCATAATTGAGATGATCGTGTGGAAGGCTGCAGTAATCAGGACTGAAATCATCTTTAACAGAAGTCATATACTGGTAGTGTGTGCCGATGATATAGATATCATTGGCCGATGACTGCGGAATGTTACTGAGGCCTTTACAAGCATGAAGTACAGAAGTGGGTCTAGTAATATATAAGTACAAAACTAAATTATTTGTTTCAATAAACAAAAAGTCTACTCGTTTGAGATGCTGTGTGAATGTTGACAACTATAACTTTGAAATTGTAGATGATTTAACGATATTTTCCTTGCCGTAAACAAACATAATAATGTCAGCCTGGAAATCAAGAGACGAGTATTGATCGCAAACCGCTGCTAATATGCCTTAAGCAAGTGATTTAGTGACAAAGACTTCTCTCTACGAACAAAGATCGAACTCTACCAGACACTGATCCTACCTATCTTGCTTTACAGCTCAAAATCGAGTGAAAAATACAACGCAAATTGTTTGGAACCAGCATCGCTAGCGTTGGCATTCGAATGAACCATGAGCTATTTAACGACATAAAATAACCGAATGCGCTCGCTTGGACACGTTGTACAAATGGATGAAAATGCTACAACTCGAAAAGTTTTCGGCAATAAACACGATGGGCGGCGCTGGATCCAAAACTACGTTGGGTGTATCGGGTAAAAGAGCTGTTATCTAAGTTGTAAGTCTGGAAGGAACATGAATGTGAAAGGCTACATTAGATGTATTAAATGGGCGTGGCCCCGCCCATATTTTTGAAAATTCGATATCTTGAAGACTTGTGGCAATAGTCATTAAATTTGATGTGAATTCATCTAATATCAGTCAACGTATTCTAGAGAATGGGCGAGATTAGATCAAAGGTTGTGGTCCCGCCCATACGACCCCATTAATAAAAATTCAATTTGTGACGTACTACTACCCTAAGCGACTTGAAATTAAGTGTAGATGCATTTGACAGCAATATTCGTGAACAGCCCAACAATGGGCGGCATTAAATTAGAAGGTGTGGCCATGCCTGTTGAACCCCATTTTCGAACATGCAATATATGGAAGAGTATTGTACGCTTCTACTTGCAGTTCATTTCTGATTTGTTTGAGATCAATATTCGTACTCTAAAAAAAATCGTCGGGATCGAATAACAAAACATCATTCTTTAACACAACTGAAATGTTAGTGTATCACTTAAGTTAAGTCAGACTTTGCGGAATTTTGCATAAAAATGATTTCTATAATATTAAAGAGTTGTGTTGTAAATTGACACAGTCGTTTCGGCAGATTTTCAATACTGAAACGCCTAGGAATTCTTAGAATTTGCCGTAGATTTCGCTTTTAATATACGCATTGTTTACTTTTTACCACACATACAAATCGGCCCCCCTACATCTATATTTAATCGTACAGCAGAATCGGAATCTAAGATAAATTCTAAGAAAATTTTACCAAGAAACTGTGGGTCTAAAATCAATTCCTAGATCCCGCTGAGAAGCATGGTGATTTCAGATTGAGGTATTTTTTAGTTTTTAAAACAGGAACAATTTATGAATGGTTCAAAGTGATCCTTACTAATCTTAATAGAGGATTTGGTGTTTTCTAAGGTACATCTGTAAAGTCCAATTAGTTTTGAAGAAATACCAAAATCAGTCACGTCCTCATATAGCCTATTCCTTATCGGAGAGTTGAAGGCAGCTTTGTAGTCGACAAAGAGGTGGTAGGTCTGCTTTTCATGGGTTTTTTCGTAATTTGATTTGACGTAATGTGAATTTTTGATCCGTCGTAGATTTACCAGATCTGAAGCCGCACTTCTACAACTGACTTTAGACGTTCACACAATATGCCCGAAAGTACTTAGTACGCTTATTCCACGGTAGTTCTTACACTCACAACGATTCCCCTTCTTGTAAATTTGACATAACAGAATGAGACTCCAATCCCCGGCAATCGCCTTTACTCTTTGGTAGAATTTTCGGGCTTCCCCTCTACTTCGGAGCAACTCAGTGCACTCATCCTGCCTCTTCTTCAGCTCCTTCTTTTTTCTTCTAAAAAGACGAGTTGCCTCTCGTCTCTTCTCCCTGTGCCGTTCACGAACAGCTCGCGTTGCCATTGGCTGCAGTTTTGCCCTGTATGCAGCATCCGTCTCTCTCGTGGCATTGCGACATTCATCATCGTACCTGGCATCTTCTTAAGAAGGCTTTGAGTACCCAAATACGCTTATCGCGGTTCGTTCAATGGAGTCTGCTATATATTGCCACTCCGAGGTAATATTATCAGGGGTTGGAGCATTCCATAGCAGTTGTGTTAGGTGGTTGGAGTAGGCGTCCGCTACCTCAGTGGTCCGCAGTTAACGATGTCCAGCTTTTGTTGTGCCTGGTTACGTACGTTTCTCGCCATGCTTAACCTTGTGCATACCTTACTTGCGTCAAGGTAGTGATCGGAGTCAATGTCCCCCACCACTGATCAGTCGTACGTGCCTTCCATCGACTGCCAGATCTGGAGATAATCATGTTGCCTTATGAAAATTTATATGGTCAAATCTAGTGCTGCTAACTACCATATTTATTGCCGCAGAGAAATCAATCAGTCTGATGTCATTGTTCGACGTTTCGGTGTGCAGACTGAATTTTCCGTTGGTAGGCTCAAATGCGGTACAATTTTGATGTCATTGCTGGGGCTACGGTCATATACATTTTCTAGACTCTCGTAGAACTCGTATTTGTCATCATCGCTATTCTCTTCTGTCGGAGCATGGGCACATACAAGTATTATGTGAAAAAAGTTTGTTTTGACTCTTATGGTGGCTATACGTTCACACACCGGGTTGAACTTTGAGACTAGGTTTCGCAGTTTCTTACCAACCACAAATCCACATCCAAACTCGTGCTTGTCTGCATGGCCACTATAGTATATGTCGCACGTCTTCTGGAGCGAGCACCCGTGTCCCGTCCACCGGATTTCCTGTAAAGCGGTTATGTCAGCCTTGTATTATTCTGAGGAGGCACATGGTGTATACAGTGTTCTAACGTTCCAGGTGCATATCCTCAAATCATGGTCCTTAATTCGTTTGCGGTGGTCGTCACTCTGAGCCGACGTGCCTGGTTTTTATGTCCATCACAGTTAGCCGTGCTCTGACCAGTGTCAAAAGCACGTTTCCAGGCGTCACCCCGTGGAGGTACTCCGTCCGCAGTACTACCACGAATACGGAGCTCTGTGATTAGACTTGAAATGCAATTGGCAAGGATCACTCTGGGTTTATCAAGTTAAACCGATCAGAAGCTTTGCCTTGCATCACACTCCCGACGCCCATGCACAGGTATATGTATTAAAAAATATTCATATATTTCTTAATGCAAGCAAATTTTCGGAAAAAAAAGCGAATATAAAAATTTCAGTCAGACGAACTGAATAATAACTGCGCTCATCCTATGTCCTTCCTCCAAATGCTGTTGTACATTTCCGAATTCTAATTTATTGAAATTAATCGATGTTTAAGTGAAATTGCTTATGTATTATTCTTTGACCCCATGTGGGAGGTAGGACTTTCGTTCGTATGGCCAAAGTATTAAACCTCTACAAAATGTTACAGTGTAGAAAGTATTACTGAAGTCACCAACAAAAGTAACAATTTTAATATAATATCTCTCTGGTTACATTGTATTGGGGTCCCGGTATCAGCTTAGTACCATTGTAAAAGTCTCGGTATACACAGATTTTGATTATTCGCACTAAAATCTCAAATCCCTTTTGATATTTGCTTATTTGCACGGGATATTTGCTTATTTGTTACCAGTAGAGGCAGCGCAATGTGGCCCATTTTTATTCGTCGCTCGACGTAAAAATATATGGGTGCGTTCGGTGATTTGTGTGAGAGGAACAAAAAGATCATTTATATGGGAGATAAAAGAAGGGGTGGGGCCATTATGCCAATTTACAATTCCATAATTACATTTTGAAATATTTTGATACTGGTAAAATTCGTTAAAGTTTACTCGAGTTATCCTGCCAACTAGCAAGCCAGACAGACGAACATAGCTAAATCGCTTTAAGAAGTTCTGAAACGAATTAGATATTAAGATACTGACTGGACCCTTAGTATCTTAAGACTAAATTCGTTTCCATTTATGCATATCACCCTATGGGTGAGGTTATAAAATCGTTAACCAAAGAGTTAACTTTTTAGAACGGCACGTAGACGCTGATTAACTTTTTCGCTAGTAAACTTTTTCGAAATTCTACTGTATTTTTATATGTTTACAAAAACACATTATCAAAATATCCTTTCATTCATGATGTTAATGAATATGAATTGAGTTTGTTGTACAACACATTAGAAAATAATACACAGACGACGGTACTTGACACTTTACATCCCTGAAGTGGTCAACGAACGGCGAGCCACCAACGTCAAGCTGTGACCTGAAGGACCTGAAACCAACATTAGGCAAAGCATAGATGGTGTTTGTGGAAAATCATGTGTATTTATCGTCTATTGATGAACTGCAGACTACTTTGACATATTGAAGTGTAATTTGGCAGACATTAAGTGACATTTGGCTATTGGGCAATACTTGAGGGGACAATGCGAAACTATGAATATTACCGCGTGGGGTGATGTCAAGAAGGACATCATCGTTTGGGTGGTCCATAGAGAAAATCAATGTTGTAGTTTTTTTTTTGGAAATGATCTTGTGTGGTCATCCATGTTCTGGGTACTCCAATAAGAATTAGTTTAGAACTAAAGGTAAGGATAGTTGGTATCTTGTTCTGAAATACTGAATTCATTACATCATAAGCAATAATCCAATCATTCAAATATTATTACGAACAAATTAACAAAACTTAATTTTTATTGGCTAATAAATCTGTCGTTAAGTAAAGGTTTTGCTTAAAGGATAAAAGTAAAACAAAAAACAAACACAAAACTTTTTTTTTAATTTTTGAGTTTTTTAGAATATTTCTAAAATAGACCTAAGACTAAGGCTGAAGTTAAAAAGCTTAAAGAATATTATGAAAAGACTAAATTGTTTTAAATTAGTTACCTAATAAAATATACACCAACCATAAGTTGCTTCTGATTATTAAATCACATTTATTTCCTTCCGACTGCATGTCCTTTACAGCTATTCTTTGAAATACGCACGGTTTTAAAACAAATGACAAAAAAACAACAAACAATTTTCAATGTTTGTACAAAACACCACAAAGTACTTGACACTAGGCGGCTCAAGTCACCAGACACATGCTGTGCTATGAAGGACTCTATAGAGGAGTCCTTGTACCAATTGTTTTGCAAACATCGTTAGAACATGCACTTGATCAACCATCATTAGAGGGAAATTTGTACAAAATCATATGTGATCATATGTGACTGGTCGTGGTGAGCTGGTGTTACTGCGAATAAGATTGTTACAGACTAATTTGACATATTGAAGGACCATTTGGCAGACATTAAGTGGCGTAAGAGTACTGGACAATACTTAAGGACTTGACTTACACAAAAAAAACCTAAGCTTGTGTAATTTTGTACCATGTATTGCTTGGGTGGTCTACCGCGTGCCTCTGTCAGAAGGTTATCGGTTTCCACACTCATACACAGCTTTGTACAACATTTTGACTTTTCCATTTTGTTTCCCTAACCACTTGTAAATATTATCAATTTTGCTTATTGTTTCTTGTATGTGCTTTTTTCTTTATATTTTAGTTTTAATTGAATTTTAGTTGTCTGTTTGAGATTTGTAATGACCGTTTTATATTCAATTATTGTCTATGATTTGCAATCTATACAATTTTCAATAAATACCAAATTTGTTTCGTTGTTGTTATTGTCTGGTTGTTGTTATTGTTTTTAATTTTGCAATTAATTGCGAGTACAAGTACTAAATAGATGTGAGTATGTGTGTGTCTGTGCTATCTTCATCAATATCAGCCACCGACACAAGTACCGACATATGTACAAAATTTATTCTGTACTTTTCTGTTCACCGTACGTATGAGATTAAGAATATTAGCTAAGTATTATGGAACAATTGAAAAATAAAGAAAATAATTAAAATGAATAAATATTGAAAAGACCAGACGCTGTGCCAAAAAAAACGAAGAATAAGCAGTGCAGAAATAAAACAGGGGCGTGCAAATGTATAACCACAAAATTCCAGGCCATTATTTGTGAGGATTTTATGAAGATTTACTTAAAAGTGTCGATTATCACAGAGAAGTTTGTCATGCAATGCTATAAAATTACTTAGTTTATTATAATTACAGCTTTGTAATAGACATGCCATATTACTCGACACTATACTGCAAAGTTGCTGTTGACAACATCGAGGGGACCGGCGCTGCAAGTAAATGTGTACGACTGAAACAGGAATTGATGAAAGTCGCGTGTTCTAACCATCATGCCACGGCTGGTCCCAAATTTTCACACATTTTCTTTACTTTTTAAGCACCTTAAAAATATTAGGCCTCTTTTTTATTTTCTCAAATATCTCTTGACCTAAAAAAGATAATGTATACATGTAAGCATTTTATTGAAGAAGTTTCAAAGCACTATCTTAATACAGAAAATCTTTGATATTTCCAGATAAATAAGTCAAACAGGAAAATATAAAATTTTTGGGAAAAATTAAAATAACAGATTTTTATTTTTTTTTCGCAAAACTTATTTTTATGCAGGAAAGATCCATTTGGAAGAAGTGTTATAAAGTCCTTACACTTCCATGAGATATATCACGATATAATATCTATACGATTTGATGATGGAATAACGGGGCAAAGGAAGTCACATCTTAAAAAAGTGAGTGATTTTATATTACTCACGCACCCATCTCAACACTTATAAACTACAATAACAACTACAGTACGGAATATATAGACAAAAACTAAAAAAAAACAACTTGATATTATGTTTGTTTTTTTTCACATAGATTTTTAGTTGTTAAAAAGGAGTTTTTTTACAGAAACTTGAATAAGTCAAAAAACGCAAAAAAAACTCCAAAAAGATATTCTAAGATTTATTAGCTAAAAACTCATATTTTAAGAGCAAATAAGCAGTTTTGCCCTGTTTCACCCAAAAAGTTGTTGAAACCCAATACAAATTCTAAAAATACTCTCTTTTTGAAGCAATTAGATTTTTTTTCCTTTTCCATATTTCCAAAACATTTATCTTAACAAAAATATACATATTATATGCTCAAATACCAAATTCCATAATGAAATTTTTACTTTTTAAAGACTTATTAAATATAAATAACACTAGTTTACACCCATTTTGGTCTTTGGATACCACTATTTTTTTATGATAGAGGACTGGTTTCTGATTAAGAAAAAAAAAAGAAAGGGGCTTCTTGGATTCTATGATGACCGCCTATGTGAGGGTACTCAAATGACAGATATTTTCGAGACGAATACAACGGTAGGACCCGTAGTGTTTTGAAATTGACACCACTGGATTGGTCTCAAAAATAACTTCCATTTGAGTACCCGCACATAGAGGACCGAAGGGGACCTTTTTTTGACTACCTAGGTGCCCAATAAGTCTTAAAAATTACACCATTGGATTCGTCTCGAAAATATCTTTCATTTGAGTACCCGCACATAGGCGGTCATCATAGAATCCAATGAGCCCCTTTCTTGACCCCACCAAGTGCATCATGGGCCTCGGCTCCCATTTTGACCTACTATTTCGATGTTATTGGACCAAGACGAGGTGAATGGTTTATTTTTGTTGTTGTTTGGGCTTTCGGATCATATTCTGCAGTTCCGACAAATGCAAAAATTCAAATATTCAAGGTACCGTCAACAAAGGAAAAAATTTTACATAAAAATTTTTTAAAAAAAATCCACTCCATAAAAAAATTTTTTACATTTTTTTTCTTAATCAGAAACCCGTCCTCTATCATAAAATAGTGGTGTTCAAAGACCAGAGAAAAAATAATTATTTGTAAAGTAGTGTAATTAATTAATGAATTATCAAAATTTTAAATTTTAACCAATGCTCTATACGTCAAATGAACAATTTTGTCGTGCGAAATTAAGTGAAGCGAAAATGTTGGATTAATAAAATCCAAAAGCGCAGGAAACGCTATAGAATATATAAATCAAACATACCAAAAAGAGAATTTAACCCATTAACGACCATTAACACTTCTGAGGTCTGAAATTAACGAAAATAAATTAGTTAAAAAAATTAACTTTATTCATCGTAAATCGTCCATTAATTTTAAGGAATATTTTTGGTTAAATTCGATACCTAAACATTAATTCTGAAAAATGCTTGCGGGTTTTACAAATAAAAGCATTTTTTTTTATTTCACTGTCTACATCTATGTCCTTGATCGTGCTTCTAAAACTTAACAGTTATATTGCTTCAATGAAAATTGTGAAAGTTTTCGTTGCTAATTGCACTTTTGTGAATTCTTCGAAGAAATGGGTGGCTCGGATGAATCCTGAGCTGTATTAAAAACATCGGCAAGATTATTCCTGCGGCTGTTCATTGAATGTTTCAGAACCTTATATACTGTAGCTGTCATTGGCAACCAAGGATATAGCTTTTTGGAAAATGTATCTATTTCAAAAAAATATGTTTGACAGTATAACTTTTTTTCGGCCTACTATAACGTGTTCATCATCGAAATTTTAGCATCACAATTTTTTTTCAACACGTTCTTTACAATCGCTTTGACTTCTCTTCTTTAGAGTCTTCCTTCTGCCAAACTTAAAACAAATCATTTTTTCCGATAGCACGGTAGCCTAGAAAAAAACGCTATTATTCGCAACCCGCACTTTTGCGCAGTTTGAAATAAAAAGAAATGAACTCTTAAGGCTTTAAATTATTGACATATTTTGCCGAAGCCTTAAAAGTCTGCTTACTTTCAAGAAATGAAAGCAAGATTTTCTTCTTGCAAAACACAAAAATTTGGGTTTAGCACTGCAATAATGGTCATTTGACCTACAGTGCAAGGTTGGGGGTTTATGGGCTTAACTAGATTTTCGCAAACTATAGATGGATTTTCGGATAAGCCGTCTTCTAGTGGCATAGTGGTTAGAATACGCGACTACCATACGGGAGATCCGTGGTTGGATTCCCGGCTCAAGTCATCTACATTTTACTTTCACTACCGACTCCCACGATTTTGTCGACATCAACTTCGCAGAATAAGTGTCGTGTCAATCGGCATGTCTAGTAAAAGCTTCTCAAACAGTGACGTTCGCATTCGTTGATAAATAAGTAGGTGCCGTTTGTTTATGAATCTATAGAAAGCGTGTTAATTCACAACGGCTCTATGAAAAATGCCCCAAATGCAAAATGCCCCAAAAAAAACGAAAAATTACCCAAAATAAAATTGGGCGAAAAAAAATTAAAAATTACCCAAAACTCAAGAACGAAATTTTCCCCAAAAATTATGAAAATTACCCCAAAAAAAATATTCTTCTAAACAAATCTATGTCGTTATTAGTTTCTATACTCTCTCTTTAGCATTATTAAAAGGCACGCCCCCCGCCGCATACGTCGTTATCAGTTTCTAAAGTCTCTCTTTAGCATTACGTCGTATACGCCGCCGCATACGTCGTTATTAGTTTCGCTACTCTCTCTTTAGCATTATTAAAAGACGAATGCGGTGGGGGGCACGCCCCCCGCCGCCTATGTCGTTATTAGTTTCTATACTCTCTCTTTAGCATTATTAAACGGCACGCCCCCCGCCGCATACGTCGTTATCAGTTTCTGTAGTCTCTCTTTAGCATTATTAAAAGACGAATGCGGTGGGGGGAACGGGTCATTATGGGTCATTTTGCATATGAAAAATGACCCAAAATTAAAAAACGAAATTTTACCTAAAATAAATGAAAAGTTCCCAAAAATTTATGGGGGATCTTTCATATGAAAAATTCCCTAATTTTGTATGGAAAATTTTTTGGGTAATTTTTCGTTTTTTTTTTTGGGGCATTATTCATAGAGCCATTCACAACAACGCGAGAAGCATCCCATACCTCATTCACGGGGTGTAAAGGAAAATTACGTTACGTTACGTCTTCTACAAAGTTGTTTGAAATATGTCAAGCTTATCTGAAAACCCAACTTTAGTTTGTCGAAAATCTATTTAACCCCTTGAAACAAAAGTCAAAAAAAAACTTTAAAAACAAATTTTGTATGAAACCTTCAGTGTAACTCAAAAAACAAATGATGCAGTTCGATTCCTCGTGCTTGAATTAGGGAAAAACCGTTGAGCACAGTCTTGTCTTTTTTTTGAGTGTTATTATTATTTAGAAAAATTTTAAATATTAAAACCACGTTTTGTGGATCCGATAGCAAAAAATTTCTTCAAATTAATACATCAAACCAATAACACTATGTGACAGTCATTTGGAACTTAGGGAGTGACCTAATGCATGTTGTAGGTCTGGTCGAGTACTACATGACCCTGCATTCCAAAGTTTCTTAATAAATAATAATAATAATAATAATCTCAAAATCTTTAATTAACAGCTCAAAACCCGATTTATCAGATCATTCCTCTTAACCAAATTTTAGTTTCTTAATGATTTTTGAAATAAGAATCTTAGATCTAGATCTGTTTTTGAAATTATTTCGCAAACTTTTGTTTTTTTTTTATTCACTAATTATCTCTTTTATAAAGATACACTCATTTTGTTATTTTATTCTGGTTCACCGATTTATACATACAAATATGCGTTTAACATGGTCACATACTATATATGACGATGAAATCTTTTTTTATGAAAATGGAAATTGGGACAGAATAATTGATAAATGTACGACAGCATAACATTGCCATACATTACCTGTAAAATTTGTACCAATTCAGTTATACGATAAACTTTCTTTAATTCCCACGTGAATGAACTTATTACTAGACTTTAAACCAGAGACCGTAACTGTTATAACTTTTATTTATAAAAGTCCCTCTGTAAGAGTTATTTTCTGATTTTTATTTTATCTCTCCGAACATAAGACTTATTTTTGATATTTTAAAAGTCCTAAAATAACAATTATTTCTGATTTATATTTTATCGCTCAGAAATAAGAGTTATTTTTGATTTCTATTTTAAAAGTCCCACAATAATAATTATTGAAGACTTTTTGAAATAGAAATCAAAAATAAAAATCATTCAATGAGTTTTTCAAATCAAAATCGAAAATAAAAATCAGCCTGAGACTTATATTTTTTCTGATGAAATATAAAACTCACTTGAAGACTTTTAATTTTTATTTGTTCAAATAAAAGTCTTTTGGCTCAATCGATATGCAAACAATATTTATATTCTGGCCAAAATAATTACAATTGTGGGACGTTCGGACCATATTTAACTCATAGCTACACAATGCAACGAAAAAACGATGGTTTTTACCATCACCCTTAGGGATGAAGGTATATGTATATCATTTGTTACAAATAAAAGTTTAACGCATTAAAGGAAACGTGTTAGACCCCAAGTATCTTAGGATCAAATTGTTTCAGGACTTCTTAAGACCATTGAGCCATGTCCGTCTGTTTGGCTAGCTGGATGGGTCGTTTATCATCATTATGAAAATGTGCCAGCATTTTTAAGTTAAGTAGACAAACCCATAGATGACCGAATCATTTGACATACTCCTTCTTGTACCTCCCATATGAATGACCAAATTTGTTCCTTAGTTCTACAGGCATGTTTTTTCCGTTATTAGAGTGAATTGTGTCAAATTTTGGACAAGGTAGTTGAATAATGGTTGAATATAAACCTATTTTGAATATTTCTGTGTATTTGGAAAGGAGAGACTATGGCCTTTCCAAATCTATATATATGTATGTAACTTGTCATAAACTTTTGTTTTTTTTTTTAATTTTGAAGAAGTTTTTAGCCAAAACTTGTTTGCATTATCCTAATGTTTATTATATTGTTCAGAAAGTGCACACTGTCATGATTAAAACGCATACTTGTTTATAAAAATCGGTTAACAAATCGTTAAGTTATTCATAATTTTCAAGGAAGCTGGGGGATAATTACATTTGGTCGGAGAATAAATGCGATCTAACTCAAAAAAATTTAAAAAAGATCCCTCTGGCGTTAAAAATAAATGTCAAAAATGGATTCCTTGACCACAAAAACAGTAAGATACCTGTGATATCATTTAAGATTTTTGTTTAAATTAACAAGAATCCCATTCAAAATGACCCACTGCCCTGAAATAGTTAATTTCTATACATGAAGACTTTTTGAAAGTATATTTAGCTAACTAGCAATTTCTTCACTTGACTGCAACTTCACCACCGATTTGTTTTATATATAAAATCCATTCTATAAATTAACAAACACAATCGGAAGGACAATCGGATGGAAACTGTATGTGCATGGATATAGCTTCTTATAACGTAATGTACTAAGTATGTTTGTATTAAAGCGTTGTTTTGGAACAAAGATTTCTACAGTACCTCTGAGCATCCCAATGAAGCTATGATGCTCTTGTGAAACGATCCTTTGGGATTAACGCGAATAACGTCTTCAAGCTGAAATACCGGCATATACTACTTAGGATTGATAAAGCATGCATTTGGTTGCATTTGCGAACTTGTAAAACGGTGTTGCGTGAGATGGTACACACCTGCCAATTAGATAATTTTTTTCAAGGTTAAACAATTTTGCACCCTTTTTTGCCATGTTTAACTCACAGTTTGCGAACTAAAGGTGAACACTTAGTCCAATTATTTTTAGCTAAACTTGCTCGTCTCGTTGAGCTGATCAAAATCATATATACATATCTTTGATTACAAAAAACAATAATGCCGATATCAGCAAAAGACTTTTATTTCAGGCCTGAAGAAATAAAAATCATTAGGTGAGTTTTAAATTTTGTTTTGAAAAATATAAGTCTTTGAATGATTTTTATTTTTCGTTTGGCAAAATAAAACTCACTTCGTAATTTTTATTTCAAAAAGTTTTCAATAACCCTTATTCAAAGACTCAAAAAATTAAAATCAACAATAACTCTTATTTATTGAGGGAAAGAATATAAATCAAAAATAACTCTTATTTGATGAGCGATATAATAAAAATCAAAAATAAGTGTTATTTGGGACTTTTATAATAAAATTCACAAAATAAAAGTTTATTGCGAAATTCTACAGAGGGAGTAAAAACCAATGTAATGGTGTACTTAAAAAAATTTTAGCACATTTCCTTCACATTGATTTTTTTAGTTGTAAAATCGATCAATAACAGTTATTTTCGGTCCCTGCTTTAAACAGAAATTGTACAAAAATGTTTATTTGGGTGTAACACAAATTTTGTTGCCTAATGAAAAAAAAACAGTGTCGAAGATGAAGTAATTTAACGTAACTCAACATTTACGATCATGTTCATCTATATGTTAGTACAATGACGTGCAACAGTTTAATTTGCAAAGATTATCCTAAACTTTATCACAATAAAAATAAATAAGTAATCACATAAAATCATACCTTTTATTAACAGCCATCAACGCAAATCTAGTCCTTATTTGCCGACAAACTACAACACTAGCACAGTTTCATTGCATTTTACACTTTTTACCATTTGTCTTAGTCATCTACAATTATCACCATCTACCACATGTGTCTTGTCTTTCGTTATGTTCATTTTGTCACATTGACGACTGGACGACATACGCGCTCACAATATGCAACGACACGACTAAAACTAACACCGAGCGAGAGAGAGAGAGCAAGAGTAAAATTAACGAGTCTCTCGCTGATCTATGCTTAGCAAATTCTCACATTCGCACTTATACAAACACTTTTGGTCACAATAGAATTTTACAACTTTTACACTTGGTTTCTAACAGTTATTTCGTGGTTAATTTCTCAAATTATGTTTGAAAAAGGTTTAGTAATCATTAAATTACACGTTTCTGTTATTACTTCATCAATTTCTCACTTATAAACACTTAAATTAATTACCGAACTCACGCACTTACCGGAAGACATGTTAACGGGAAAAAGTTTAAACGCGAACTGCAGGAGAACATACAAATACATCAATTAACTGAAGTTTAGAACAACGAAAGAGATTAGTGATGATAGTTAAATGATTACTAAGAATGTATGATATAGGGGTAGAATGCAATCGATTTTAGGCAGGTAATTGTGGAGGCATGTTATTAATTTGCATATGGGGTAATACAAATTATTACAAAGAAAATAGTTTTACACATAACATTACAATAACTATGTTATTGTCTTAAAAACACATTAACCAAAACCTAAAAAAATTTTATTGGTAAAGTGTCTCGGGACTATTGAGAATGTGCCTTAAAAAGTTTTGTTATTATAGTTTTGTGCTAGACCAACTGATTTATACTATGTTAAAACTGCAAGTGTTAATGCAAGTTGTTTAAAGGACAACTTGTAATCACCAAAACCAATAAATTTTTTGCAGATATTAATATTTTTTAAATTGAAATTATTTGTTAAAAAGCATTAATGTTTCGGATATGGGGAATCGGAGAGTCCCAACATTTTCACAATTGTATCAGGTTAAAGATTATTTTGAAAAGCACAATTAATGTCAATTCCTTGGAACAGACGTTGTTTGAGCCAAATTGAGAACCATTTTTCATAATCTTAATAGCATAACTATATTTTTTGGCCGGTGAATTATTAAAACATTTAAATTTAGAAATAATTTACAATATTTATAATTAAAAATATTTTTTTTTAAAAAACCATTACCCCCAAAAAATACTTCAAATTACTTTTTCTATGACAACAATTTTTTTTTTAAATTTTTAGTTAAATTTTCCATTAATAAAATGTTGTTTTCTACATTAATTTTAGCATAACTCAAAAACCATTTATTTCTTCGGTAGTATAAGTTAATATACCAAAAGTTTTTAAATTTAATTACTTCAAAGTTTGTCTAATGCTTTTGAGTTTGGGAGGGAAAATCTCAAAAGTGCGATCGAGGCAAGTTATCTATATAAATGTATATATCGTTGGAAAAATTTAAGACTCTTCTTTTCAAACCCGTTATGAAATCAAAATTCGGTTAATAATTTACTGAGTTATAACCTCATAAGTAAGAAGAGGAGATATTTGTATATAGGGTGATGTTGTACTCAACCAGACCTACAACATGGATAAGGTCACTCTCCAAGTTCTAAATGACTGTCACATAGTGTTATCATTATCATAGTTTTTTATGATAGGGACGGACATCTGATTCAGAATTTTTTTTTAAAAAAAAAATTTTTTTAGCACATTTTTTTTCAAAAAAATTGTAACAATTATTTTTCTGCCAAAGGTGTCTTTGGATTTTTACCGATATTTCAAGTATTAGACTGGCAATCAGGTCAGAAGCGATATCAAATGGCCAACAAAAACTATGCCACCTAAACTCAATAATTTGGAAAATTGTTTTTTTTATTTAAAACTAGCTGACCCGGCAAACGTTGTTCTGCCATACAACTTCTGACTCGGCGAACTTCGTCTCGCTCCAAGTTAACGCCATCTTATAAGCTCCAGAGTAATATTAAAACAGATATAGTTAAAATTATAATGTGACTTAATTGAATTTAATCGAAATCAGTGAAGAGCGGCCTGATAAACAATGTTTTTCGATTTGTTTTTCGGCGCTAAAATAAACTGAGAAATTCGAGGTTGATCCCACAAACTTCCAATGATTGGCCTTGCGATTTATTGATTGTCATCGCAAAAGCCAATCGAATGGGGAAATGAGGATGGCGAGAATCGTTTGACGAAAAACTTCCGACAGAAATATTGTAGCCCCCACCAAATCGTTTCGAATCACCTCATAAATCCTTCATCTTTCGGTCAACTGCCTAGAAAGTTCGTTGAAGCGCTATCGTGCATTCATCCCAAATGATGATTTTGCATTCTCGCAACAATTTCGCTGTCGCTGAACTTCTGCATATTGTGCCCAATGGCTTGTCAACTGTGAGAAGATTCATCGCCAACTTCAAAGCGGGGTGTACAGTTTGACCGCCTTTCAACAAAGTGGCAGCAGATGATGCAACAGCTAACGCAATTTGCGATCGATACGCATAAAAATTATTTGAGCTAACCTTTTTATTCGTTTCTTTTCCTGATGACTTGTAAACAAACCTGTCGTTGTATTTGCCATCTTTATTGTGGTGATATTCGCCCTCTCCACGGCAGAACATCAACGGATATTGAAGTGCATCATATGACCGATGAGTTTCCCGACGTTTGAGAACAATATCGTGTGATTCCACATTCTCACCCTGCAGTACCTGTGAAGCCGTCGATATTCATATGAACAACTTTTAATGCAGTTATCTCCTAACAAAAATGTTCGATCGCAAAAAGAATACAGTTGAGATCTCATCTTAAAATAGATTGGGATCTCACCTTGAAATGAGTAGCACGCCGTCGATATTCATATGGAATATTAAAAAGGTGGTTAACATGCATGTGATCAAATCGATACCTTAATTCTAAGCCAAGGTATGTGTAAATTTAAAATTTTACAGAAAACGCCTTTAAAGTTTGTGAGTACATTATATAGATTGCACTTATATGTTAAGTTAAAATATCCTAAATCTACTAAATCATGTATTCTAAAACCGAATTGTTGGATAAAGGTATTTTTCGAATAAACCGGAAACAGGTTTTCTGAAAAGTTCAAGTATTTGAACACTAAAATTGTATCCAATGTATAAAATATTGCAACTGTTCGATTATTTCGTGTTTTATTGCAGTAAAAATTGCACAACGTTGATCTAGTTCTATTGCCGAATCACCAACGAAATAGATCTTAATGAACTTATGATCTTCGTTTGGTGGTGGTAACAAAGCTGCAGCTCGATGATGTATTTGCCCTTGAATCTGAATGTGTGGAAGCAATTCGAACAAAACGGGAGGAAAAGTATTTAATAATAACACTGACACAAAATCAAACTTTTTCGGAAACACTCGAACGTTGGGCACAACATTGCCTCAGTTTACAATTTGCTTAAGATATTCCTAGAATATTTAATATCATTGAATATTATGTCTTCGTTTCTTTTTTTAAGCAACGAAAAGAAATAAAATGTTTTTGCGACCTATTGTAAAAAAGTAAAAAAAATATTTTTCACTGAGCTAGGGGTTTACTCAGCTATAGTAATACTATCTGAACTGCATAACTATGTTCGTGCGTTTTTTTTCACTGTTCCACTGTGTAATGAGACGCCATTACCTTTTAACTCGGATTGTTGCCGGGTTGATCAACAACGGCTACAATGACAAAATGAAAAAATATCAGCAAAATCGGTCCAGCCGTTCTCAATTGATGAATTACTATATGAATTAATTTTGTCGAAGGCATTAAAATCTTTCGATTTTTTTCTGGAATTTTCCGAGTTTTCCACCAAGAATTTTTCTATTTTTCCATTCGAAAAGTCATAATTGTTCGAAATTGTGCACATTTACATCGCCCAAAATTACCAAAACATACGATAAGATGCAAAATTTTGTCGAAAAAAATATTTTTATTTGGCATTTTCCAACTTAAATTTTCTATTTTTCCATTCGAAAACCGACAAAAATTTAATTTCGATTTACCTCAAATCAAATGCAAAATTTTGCCGAAAAAATTCACATTTTTCGGTTTTTTTTGGAATTTTCCGAGTTTTCCACCGACAATTTATATATTTTTCTATTCGGAAAGTCATTTCGGAATAATTATCCGAAATTTTTCGCAAGTTACATCGTTCAACACTATCAAATAGTACGACAAAAAGCAAAATTTCGTCGAAAAATAGTATTAAAATTTTTCGAATTTTTCCTGAATTTTCCAAATTTTCCAACAAATTTTTTTTTATTTTTCCATTCGAAAAATCATTCATAACAATTGCACAAAAAATTCCATACAAAAAAGCAATATTCGGGTTTTCCAATTTTCCGGCTTTTCCGAAAGATTTTTCCAAAATTTTCTTTCGTAAAAACTTACTCCTGGCAATTACGAATAACTGCAAAAAAAATTGAGCCAAATCGGTCCAACATTTCTCGAGTTTTGCGCTTAGCAACACATTTAGCGACTTATTTTTATATTATAGATAGTTTTTAAATCAGGAAAAATCGAAAACTCGAGATTAATTTTTTTTAAACTGTCTGCGTAAAGCATAAACCTCAACAAACAAATGAAATATTGTAGAAGAGAATCTAAGGGCTGGTAACATAGTAATGTCCTCTGAAACTTGGCATACAGAAATGAAGATTTTATAAATACTAGAATTTTTGCCTTTGGTTTAAGTGCAGAATATGGGGTGGTAGACCAAACAACGACGGAAATCAGAAATCCGTCCTCTATCATAAAAAACTAGTGGTATCCAAAGACCAGAAGTGTAATTTATAACTTTTCAAAATTATTAGTTTTTGTTAAAAAATATCTTTAACCAAAAAAAAAAGTAAAGATTTTGCAAAAGAATTTCAAAAGTTTTAAAGTTTAGTAAAAAAAGGCGCGTTTTGTATTTATATTCAACAAAAATCAATGGGAACACAAATACTATACCAAAATTTATTAAAATCAGGGACATGAGACAATTTTGCTGTAATCACTTATAATGTAATTGTGGTCACACTAAAATTCGAATTTATTGTCAAAATGGCCTTATTCATATAATAACAATGACATTTCTCTATTAATTTTCTTAGAAAAGGACGAATTTTTATTCACAAAAGATTTGACTTCATGCTAAATCGGTTATCATTTTTGATTTGTTATAAAGTTTTTAAATGTTTTTTTTTTAATATTACTATTTATTTTTCGGAACAACTTTTCAGATTATCAGAGTAAAAAATAACATTAAATACACTTTAAAGTGGGGCTGCCCAACCGCTTCGTCGTCACGGCTCCCCAAAGTCATATAGAAATATCTGTGTCCCTTATTTATTAAATGCACACTGCTACAGAATGAAAAGAATTAAACGAACTTGGGGAGTAACCTAGTGCATGTTGTAGGTCTGGTCGAGTACAACAAAAATCTATACTTATGACTCAAAAAAACGGCTTTTTAATTTTTCATCATTTAAGAGCTGATAAGTCAGTCAGTTCTGAACCAAGTTTTTGAGTTCTACAAATAACTTCTCACAACTTTCTGATTTGCCTCGAAATCGAAAACTTTTTAAGTTTTTTGCACTACTTATTTAAGCTTGAATAAATATTTAGCCACTATTTTATTAAGATACCCTGGTTTCATATTGCCTAATAGAATTAAATGATCCATACACAGAGTTTTAAAAACACGGGTTCACAATGCACTGATTTTGATGATGATAACAAATTCTATGGCACATATCAAAACTTTCTTCATTTTATCTGGTAGTGTTCATAATAAAGTGTTGGGTAGAACTTAAATTGTCGGATTTTTCCCTTAATTGTAATTGTGTTTAAATTAATGAAACAGCCTTTTTACAATGGAAATTTAAAATAAAGAAAAAAAATCTAAAAAAATTTTTAACTATTTTTGTAATCCAAAGACCACAACGCATAGTGAGGATACTGGTATAATTAAAAACATAGTTATAATTACAAATATTTTATTTCTTTCTAAATTAAAACGTTCAAATAATTTACAAGCCGTTAAAAATTATGAAAAATTATTTTTAATTCTTCTAAAAGATTTTGCTCGAACGACGTCTGCTCCAAGAGGAATTGACATGAATTCTGTTTTTCGAAATAATCTTTAACGTAAAACAATTATAAAAATGTTTGTACTCTCCACTTCCCAGATCCAAAACATTAATGCTTTCTTACAAAAAATTTTATTTTGAAATAGTTTTAAGTACAAAAAAATTTATTGATTTTGGGTAATTAGGTACAAGGTGTTCTTTTAACAACATGCGGTATTACTATTGTATGATCTACATAACAAAACTTTTAAAGGCGCATTTTCACTAGACAGAAGTCACTGCAATAAGGTATTTTCAGCTTTTGATACATTTTTTTAAGACAATGACATTCTTATGATGATGTTATGTGGAAAACAATTTTCTTTGTAATAGTTATTATTATCCCATATGCAAATTAATAACATGCCTCCACAATTACCTACATACAATCGATTGCTTTCTACCCCCATATCACATAGCCCCACATTCTAAGTAATCATTTAACTAACATCACTAATCACTTCCGTCTTTCTGAATCTCCGTTAATTGACAACTAGTTTATGTATTTGTATGTTCTCCTGCAGTTCGGGTTTTAACTTTATCCCATTAACATCTCGCCCCGTAAGTGCGTGAGTTCGCTTATTGATTTAAGTGTTTATAAGTGAGGAATTGATAAAATAATAACAGAAACTTGTAATTAAATGGTTACTAAACATTTTTCAAACATACATTGTGTAATTCACCACGAAATAACTGTAAGAAAACAAATGTAAAAGTTGTTAAATTCTATTGTTACCAAAAATGTTTGTAAACGTACGAATGCAAGCATTTGCAAAGCATAGATCAACGAGAGACTCGCTAATTTTGCTCTTTCTCTCTCTCTCTCTCTCTCGCTCGGTGTTAGTTTTATTCGTGTCGTTGCATACAGTGCTGCCAGTTTAGCATTTTTTATGCTTTTTTAGCATATTTTTTTTGCCTGCTGCACTTTTTTTTTTAATCCAAATGCTAAATGCTTTTTAGCATATTTTTTATGACATTCATCGATTTTTTGTTATTTTTAATGTTGAATTTAGCATTTTTTTTTGTCGGAAATAGCATTTTTCACTGTACATGGATGAACCTAATAAAAAGGCAATTCTAAAACTGGATGTCTGCAGAAATTAAAATAATTTCAATTTGAATTGAACTTTATTTTATGGAATATGTATATATATATGGGTAATTCCATTGTGACATATGTGACAGTCGTACGTGTACGTTTAAATGAGATGAGAAACAATGAAAAACTTAATTTTTTTTATTACTTCTTTATCTTTTTATATAATACTTAAGCCACACCTCGCCTGAATGACGAATGGGTTGACCTAAAATGGCAACAAAAACGGTAAATGGGGTTTTGTTAGGGGTTAATTGTATATCAAAAATCCACTTGAATCAAAATCCTAGCTGATCCTTTATTTTAAGATAAAATTATTTTTCGTTTTTTTAGTCCGTTTTGCGCTTTTTTTAGAAGTGACGTTCTTTGCTCCATGATTCCACCATCAAATCATAGAGATAATATATCGTGTTATATCTCATTGGAAGTGTACGGACTTCAGGTTTAAGACACTTCTGTCCAAATTTAAGTTTTCGGTAGTAAATTAAGCTTTGCGGAAAAAAAACTGAGTCTTTTATTTTTTATTTTCCCAAAAATTATATATTTTCCTCACATCTCGCCGGAATGATAAATAAAAAAAAAAAAAATTTTTCCCATTACATCCCATGGAGGGATAGGGGAGAGCTTCTCGCAATCAATGAGCTGTGCGCTTTCTATTTTTTAGACACACTGATTGGGGCCTACAGTTTTACACCGGTTCCGAACGGAATTGAGAAGCTTTTTTCATGGCTAATTATACTCGATAGTGTCGCCGGCACTAAGCGAATGATAAATAGGTTAACCTAAAATAGCAACATAAGCGATTAATGGGGTTTTGTTGGGAGTAAATTGTACATTAAAAATCTTTTTGTAAGATAAAAGTATTTTTAGATTTGTATCTCCGTTTTTTGCTTTTTTTAGAAGTGAAGTTCTTTGCCCCATGTTATATCTCATTGGAGTTATTTATTGTTGTAACAAATATTTTATGATAAGAGTGTACTTACATCATCAGGATATATCGTCGTTCCGAAGTTATCTTCACGTATATCACAAAATCAAAAAAATTGAGATGAGATCATTTCCTTGGATAAATTTGTCAGATCTATCGATCTGTTTAATCCCCAGGTTCTTACCTCTTATAGTTTCTGAGATATTGAACAGCCGTTTTATTGTATATCCACTTTTGGGAAAAATTTTTTCCGTTATGATGCCGTATGAACCATTGTTGTGGATATACAATAAAAAATATATGAAAATTTCGAATTCTAAAAAAAATAAGTTATCTTCACGTATGTGCCAGAAAATGTGACATATTTTGAAAAATAAATTACACCGTGCTACAGTCAATGAGAACTTAGAACGTAAACTAGTGCATGTTGTATGTCATATCGAGTACAACAATAAACTGTATACCAAAGTTCCCTAAACTACAAAAATCCTGACTTACGGGTAAAAATACCGACTCTTCATTACTTTCCTCACTTGAAAGCTTATAACTCAGTCAATTCCAAAGCAAAGTTAGATTTCTTAATGGTTTTGGAAAGAAAAGACTCGGCCTTTGCAACAATACATATATTTATATAGATAACTTATCATATATGTCTGTTTTTGCCTCGATACCGCAAACTTGTTGGATTTTTCGCTATTCTTTAAGTTAGAAGAAATTTTTATCCTATATTTTATTTGGATTCTCTAATGTTTATTATTTTATTAAGAAATTGCATTCATTTACGAGTACAACGCATATTTGCCCATAAAATTGTTTACACAGTGGTTAAATTATTGAAGTTTTTCGAAGAACGTCACTTTCAAATCCTACAAGTTTGCGGTTTCAAGGCAAAAATAGACATATATGACAAGTTATTTATTTAAATATATACATCGTTTGAAAGACAGTAGTCTCTTCTTCTTTTCAGACCATTAAAGCAACTAAAAATTGACTGAGTTATAAGCCCTGAAGTGGAGACCGGGTTTTTACCCGTAATTCAGGTTTTTGAGGGTGTTATCGAAATATGGGTTACAGATACATGTTGTTCTTAATCACACTTACAACATTTCACTCCTAAAATTTCCTTAATTTTTTTCCATACTGTAGCAGTGTGTTATCAATAAAATTTTTCGAAATAAACAATTAACAATTCGACATACCATCAATGGAAATGCAAAAACCGTAAATTCAAAAAAATAAAAATTCTTTTTTTGATTCAATATGGCATACTAGGCGATTCTACACGTCCCGTCAAAGGTCCAAAAATAACGGTTTTATTGCATAAACAATCAAAAAAGACTAACACAAATAACTTCAGAAATTCTAAAAAAAAAATATTTTCCAAAAATATTTTAATATATTGTTGATCTTAAGCGAATCTGTGAGTAATTCGTGTCCAAAAATTTAATACTGTTCATGTTATAAAGTTTTTTTATTCTCCTCTAAAATTATGAAAATGGGGGTTTCGCTTTTTTTACATTCCAGGTGACATACATATATATTTCAATTCTAATGACTTTATAACCC
The DNA here is from genome assembly GCA_964034835.1 of Muscina levida. Taxonomy (NCBI): domain Eukaryota; kingdom Metazoa; phylum Arthropoda; class Insecta; order Diptera; family Muscidae; genus Muscina; species Muscina levida. The sequence continues at coordinate 8,594 of CAXIUB010000220.1, read as the reverse complement.
ATTTCGGTAAAATTTAGTACCACGTTGTACAGAATGCGCAAATGTTTCAAGTTGTTATTGATCAATTGCCTACTTGCAACTTACTGAATGTATAGTGGATATACGTGAAGATAATTTCGGAGTAAAAACATATGAACACGGGTTTTCATGTTATTTTCACGTATGTGCCAAAATGTGACAAAATAATTTGATGTAAAAATAGCTATAACTCGGAAAATAGTTTCCATGGCTTTGGTTTTTTTACACTAATATATGTAGAATTTCAAGCACTACTTCTGACAAAATATTGGAATCCTTTTTTCACACAACTTTTTTGTATTAAGTTTTGAAACTTTGGAACCAATTTCCCACAAAAAAATTTTCTGGAGATACGTGAAGATAACTTCGGGGCGACGATATGTAAAGTATATATTAAAAACTCAAAGATGTGCCCAGATCATTGATGCAATTTTGCAGTCCGTTTAATAATAAATGAAAATAAAAAAGGTTTTGCGCATTTTATTTTAATAAAATTTAAGTAATTGTCTTTACTTGCCTTTTTATTTTGGTCACAGGTCCAACTTTCTGTGGTAATGCCCAAAGTTTATAAAGTTTAGTTAAAAGCTTAAAAATGGTTTATAAACCTCTTATAACTTTTTATGAATACGGCCGTAAATGTTTAATAAACATAAAATTTGAAAAAACGTATGTTTTAACAAAAAAAAATTTAGCACTGGCTTTTTATGAATTGCCCTTTTTTTGGGGCTTTTTAGCATATTTTTTTCCAAATTGCACTTTTTTTTTGAGTTTTAGCATATTTTTTTTGCCGGCTTCTGGCAACACTGGTTGCATATTGTGAGCGCGTATGTCGTCCAGTCGTTAAAGTGACAAAATTAAGATAACGAAAGACAAGACACATGTGGTAGATGGTGATAATTGTAGATGTTTAAGATAAATGGTAAAAAGTGTAAAATGCAAAGAGACTGTTCTAGTGTTGTAGTTTGCCTGCGAATAAGGACAAGATTCGCGTTGATGGCTGTTAAAATAAAAGGTATGATTTTATATGATTACTTATAAAGATATATTTTTATTGTGATAAAGTTTAGGATAATCTTAGCTACCGCAAATGTTGTTCGACATTGTACCTATTTAGATAAAAATGATCGCAAGTGTTGAGTTTTGAATTTGTTCAACGATGAATTACATCATCTTCGATACTGTTTCGGCAAAAAATAATTAAACTTTTTAATAAAAATACCTATTAAATATTTTCTTGAAAAAGTATTTTTTTGAGCTACTTGCGTTTTCCATATATGTTTTACCAAAAGCCTTTCCCATTTACTCACGCTTTCCTACTCCGTCCCTGGTTGGCGACACAGCCCCAACCCCAACCGGACATTTACGCTGAATTAGTAAATTAGATCAAAGCACTTTAAACAATAGCCAATCTATGAAACTTAAACAACTGAACAATGTGCAAAATTACAAAGCTTAAAAACACCAACAACAACATCCGCAATTACAACAATTGAAAACGAATCGTTCGTTGCAATATCAAAAATCTAATAAATCCCAAAAGATCTTAAAAGCGATTTATGGCCAAAGTAAAAGTGATCAATGCGAGTAATAGCAATGATTTGGTATGGAAACCAGCAGAAGCGCAGTATCTGCTTGCATACCATTTGACGCGCCAACCACCCACCCACCACCACATGCAGAAGATGTCTTTAAAGAGTCCAGAGTCTAAACGCTCGTAATGGTTAATTACGCGCATCTCTAAAGACGAAGTGAAATGAAACTTAAGTATCTTTTTAGTTCTTTCAAAGTGGTTGTTGCTGTCGAGCTTAGGACACAGAGAGAAGGGATCGGTCGATTGGATGTGGATGGGTCAAGGCTGTTTCTGACATGCTGCTGGCAATATACCCCGTCATACCGCATACCTCCCACTCACCGCCCAACGTTACCCAATATGTGAGCATTTTGAAGAGTTTCATGCATGCAGATCACTTTAATTATGTTTAAGTAGAAATACTTAAGAGTCAATCTCTTAAGTGGCATTGCAAAAAAAAAGTTCCAATTCTTTGAGTGGTTTTAAGTAATTTCGAGGGAAAACATTTTTGTTGTTGTCCATTCTCTGGGTTGATGAGATTTCTGTAAAATTATTTTCTACTTATATGAATTTTGCAAGAATTTCCTTAATAACCTTAGTAGTGGTAGTGAAGTGTGTAGGAGATGTTGTTGATGGTGATGGTCTGGTGATGTATATCTTACGACATTTTATGACTCCCCGCATACGCATAGCCTCTCTCTATAAATCATAGCAAGTTGTCTAAACAAACACATTGATATACAATGTACATTCGTTATAGGGGAAGCCAAATGAGAGACTAATCGATAATAATGCGGGGAATTAAATAAAACGCCAATCAGTCAATGCGTACAGCTTGAGACGCTACACTTTTCGCTTAGATATTTTTTAAGAAAACTGAAGAATAAAATTGAGGAGTCATTTCTGAATTTGTGCTATATTGACAAAACCTCTCTCTACGATTGAAAATCTATTACACTGAATAGCGTTTGTATAATATACTGTTTACATTAGGCCGGGTCGATTTGTGGGGAGGCAAAAAAATCGCCCATGGCTCAGTGAAAATCGTATTCTAGGGTTCAAAATAAGAAACTTTGCCGAAGGAACCATACCTCTAAAACAAATTCTACTACCTCCAAACTGTTGACTTTTGTCCCGTACATTTCCCGTACTTAGAGCTTATAAAAAAACCAGATATAAACTTGTATTGCACAAGTTACACGGAAATGATCAATATGAATGACATAAATGACGTTTTTGAACCACCATTCACGCGAAGCATTCCATACGATACTTTGAAAGAATATTTAAATCAAGATGATCCACCGTTTATTGATCCAAAAATTCCATTACACATACGAGGAACATACCGGAAAATGTAGAGGCTGTTATGGCGACGACATTAGAGAGCCGTGCGAAATTACCCAGACTTGAAAGCAAAAAAGACTTCAAACAGTATTTTTTTTATTTTCTTTTCTATTACTAAGTTAAATTATTTTTTTCATTTACATATGTTCTGAATAATTAAATTTCTAAAGAGAAAAAATAAATAAAATAATAAAAATAAATAAAATAAATAAAAAAAAATAAAATAAAGTGCCAAAAATTTTGATTTTTTGAAATGTTTGTATGGGGAACCCCCCAGGGGAGTTCCAGGGGGTGTGCCACTGGCATGGGTGGATCTGCCCTCTAAAGTTAGTGCGGGTCGGTCATACATTTGGACTCGATTGGGACACTCTAAATGGGTCAAAGTGGGATTTTACAAAACTTGACCCTACGGGACAAAAGTCAACAGTTTGGGGGTAATTCGTTTTAGAGGTATGGTTTCTTCGGCAAAGTTTCTTATTTTAATCCCTAGAATACGATTTTCACTGAGCCATGGGCGATTATTAAATCGACCCGCCCTAGTTTACATGCATTTATTTATTATACCAAAAAGTATTTTTATTGTATCAAAAAAACGTTTACTTACTTAAGTGGCCCATTACAACTTACGAAAGTGGTTCATAAATTAGAGGACTGATGTATTAAAGAATTCCACACGCTTTGGTCTTCTGCGAGCATTCTCCAGTTAGTCCTTCCAGATGGTGGCGCGTCGCCTACCACTTGGTCCTTTCAACGAAGTTTGGGTCTCCCTGCTCTGCGCCGTCCTTCAGGTTCGCCTTCAAACACCTTTCTCGCTGGAGCATTTACATGCATCCTGGCAAAATTTCCCAGCCATCGAAATCGATATATTTTGACTCTTTTACCTACGTCCTCGTCGTGGTAAAGCTCATACAGCTCATGGTTCATTGAATCGAATCTCGCCGTCGACACAAATAGGTCCAAAAAAATTTTCTTAATATCCCAAGATAAGGTGGTGTTACTAAAGAACTGCCGAAGTCCATACATACATCTATTGCCAAGAACTATCCTCCGTTTGATTTCTTGGCTCACACTATTTTTCTTATTGACGGATGATCCGAGGTGAGTCCCCAACGAGAGGACTCTTTGTCCGTCGAAATCATAATGTTTGTTTTGTCCTCTTTGACCGCTAAACCCATTTTTGCTGACTCCTTTTCTAGTGATAAGAAAACTGCAGTAACATCCCGCAGATTACGGCCACTGACGTCTATATCATCGGCATAGGCTCTTTGCATGTGGCTCATGTGGAATATGGTACCAGACAGTTTGACACTAGCCTTTCTCATCACCTTCTCCATAACTATATTAAATGGTGTACAGGACTGAGACCTCTTTCGGCGTTGACTGGTTCAGAGTGATCCTTACCAATCTTAATAGAGGATTTTGTGGTTTCCAAGGTACATCTGCAAAGTCGAATTAGCTTTGCAGGAATACCAAACACAGACATTGCTTCAAATAACTTAATCCTTATTGGAGAGTCGAAGGCAGCTTTGTAGTCGACAAAGAGGTGGTAGGTGTCGATTTGCTTTTCATGAGTTTTTCCAGGATTTGTTATAAAGTGAATATTTGATCCGTCGTAGATTCACCAGGTCTAAAGTCGCACTGATAAGGTCCAATAAGTTTTTCTACAATTGATTTTAGACATTCACACAATATGCTTAAAAGGACCTTGTACGCAATTGGTAATAGGCTTATACCACTGTAGTTCTTACACTCACTACGATGCCTTTTCTTTTATATGGGACACAACAATCCCAATCCCCGGGCATGCTCTCCTCTTGCTGAGCTGATGCATGCTCCTCCCCGCCAGCCTTAAACAATTCAGCAGGTAAGCCATCGGCTCTGGAGTGGTGTCCGTATCCAGCAGATTTCTGAAATGTTCTCTTCATATCTTCAGACGTTTTCCATGTCCGTCAGTAGCTGGCTACCGCTGTCCTTGCAGGAGGGCAAACATGTTTTCCACGCATTCTCGCCTTAACTCTCTGGTAGAATTTTCGGGCTTCCCTCTACCTGGGAACAACTCTGTGCACTCATCCTGTCTTTTCTTTAGCTCCTCTTTTTCGTCTAAAAGACTCATTTCTTCACTCTATGCCATTGGCTGCAGTTTCGCCCTGTATGCAGCATCCGTCTCTCTTGTGGCATTGCGACATTCATCATCGTACCAGGCATCTTCTTGAGACGGCTTTGATAACCCAAGTACGCTTCTCGCAGTCCGTTCTATGGAGTCGGCTATGTATTGTCACTGCGAGGTAATATTAAGTTGTTAGAATAGGCGTCCGCTACCTCTGTGTTCCGCAGTTTACCGATGTCTAGCTTTCGTTGTGCCTGGTTACGTACTTTTTCTCCATCCTTAGCCTTGTGCGTACCTTAACTGCGGTAAAGTAGTGTCAATGTTCGCACCTCTGAAAAAAAAATTATTTTTGTATGAAAATCGCGATTTTGATCAATTTAAGTTTTCTCAGTAAATTACATTGCGAAAAATTGCTCACCGATTTGAATGAAATAAAGCTCGTTTTATTCAGAATATATTGATCTTTTTGATTTTAGAATAAAACAGTTATTTTTTGTCGCATTATTATTTTTTATGAATTTTTAAAGAAATAAAATTTGTTTCTTCTTTTTTTTTTAAACGTCAACTCTATTACTGAAACTACTGGGTAAGTTTAAAAACCATTTAAACACGGCTTAAAGATAATTTTGTTGACAAGTTTTGGATCTTTTTTAACTGAATATGGTGCACCGTTTTAATTTTTTTCCATTATACGGTATAAAGCGCAGATTTGGATTCTGCATGCCAAATAACCTTAAAAACAACATTCAATTCCTTAATTAACAAATACCTTAGATCTCTTGTGTTTTTGATCGTATTTATCAATTTTTTTCTACAATGTCCTTTTAAAGAAGGAAATTATTTACAAATACCAACATTTCTATTACACTTTCATTAGCAGCTGTAGGGCTACCTTCGAGATTACCTAAATGCTATCAAATATCATATGGTTGCCTTGAAGAAACATGCTAGAATCACGCTTTTTACAGTCATAGTGTTAAGATTTAATTTTATTTTTTAAAATATTTAAAATGAGTTTCCGTTGAAAGCCTTACAAACGAAACTTTTCCACAGCTGTGGCATAGTAATGCATACTTACGAGACGCACAGTGTTCCGAATATGGATTCAATGTTGTGTGTATAATATACCATATATATCTAATGGGATATAGCAACACTAAGTAATCTTCAGTTGTGCCACCAAATCCCCACCTATAACCAAACCTACCCAGCCGCCTGCGTAGCTGCCGCAAACAAGTTTCAACTATTTTTTTAATTTTTGTAATTTGCAGCCCATTTCTCAATGTACGCATCTCATAAATCAACCATAAAATTCACAAATTGTCAATAATTAATTTTAAAGTTTCCTCGGAATATCCATAAAAATAATCGCAACAAATTTCGGAATACGAATATTGTGTATACATTCTCATTTTAATTGCACATGAAGATCGTTAACCCAAACAACTGATGGCTAATAATCAAGATAAACTATCGTCGATGATGATGATGATGGCCATAATTACATGATCATCGAACGCATTTGTATAACATAAACTAAGAACAACATTTAATTGTCCCCTTTACGATCGATCATCGAGATCATTGTGGAGCGCACTAGTAATCCCGTCGCGGTGTCGTATGCCCTCATCCCGCTTAGGAGTACAAGCGAATAAATTTTGGTGTTTATGTTTTTCATGTTGAATGAAATTGTTTGTTATGGTTGATCGCAAATATTTTCTAATCGATGTTGTTGGTTGGCGTTTGCTATTATTTCCCCCCGCCCAAATCAACAACAACAACAACATGTAAATGGACTTGGTGGGTTGTTGGTGTTGTTTATTCCTGTTGCGCGAGACAATGTTTGTTTTTGTTTGGGGAAAAAATGTAGCTAAAGAAAATAAATTTTAGCTCAGCATTTGTTGATTTGAACACGATTTGATTGGGAATTGATTTGATTGGATTTTGATTAACGCATAACGCGAAAGCAGTGGTTTTTTCATGAATGAACGAGGGTAGGAAGATGAAGGTGTATTTTTGAAAAATTAGGCATGGTTTGAGGGAAAGAAAGTGGAATGGAATTTTATGGAGGGAAATGTTGAGTACAGACGAGGTTTGTAAGAAAATTTATATTTTTTAAACATCGGTTCACGTTTGGTTTTTTAGGAAAAATAAAGGGAGTGAAGTTAAATATGTTTTTTAAATACGTTTAAGCGAAGACGCAAACCGCATCAGTCATAGCCCCATGGGAGTAGGTCAACCCCCATATACGCGATATATCAATTCTATGTTTCAGATCAGAGATATATCACAAAGTATAAACAGGCAAAGAAGAATGAAAGTCCTTTGCATCACGTCATAGGCCCATGGGTGTAGATCACTCCTATATATAAGATATATCAAATAACCGTTTTAGATCAGAGATATATCACAAAGTATATGCTGTATACGATATATTTAGTATTAGCGTTTTCGGGGGCCTAGCTTGGGCACTATGGGCAGAGAGGAATGAATGTCGCGTCATAACCCTCTGTTTTAGATCAGAGATATATCACAAAGTATATGCGATGTAGGAGATATTTAATTTTAAGGTTTTCTGGGGCCTATATTGAGCATTACAGGCAAAAAGGTCGTTATCAGATTAATATGAAATGATATTTAGTATTAGCTTATTCGGGGCCTAAATTGGGCATTACGGGCAGAGCGGAATTAAAGTCCTCTGTTTCAGATCAGAGATATATCACAAAGTATATGCTGTATAGGAGATATTTAGTACTAGCTTATTCGGGGGCCTAGATTGGGCACTACGAGCAGAGAGAAATGAAAGTCCTTTGCTTCAAGTCATAGCCCCATGGGAGTAGCTTATTCCTATATATAGGATATATTTATCGTCTGTGTCAGATCAGAGATATTTCACAAAGTATATGCGGTGAAGTAGATATTTAATATTAGCGTTTTCGGCGGCCTAGATTGGGCCCTCCGGCAGAGAGGAATTAAAGTTCTTTACATAACATCATAGCCCCATCGGGGTAGGTCACTTCCATGTACGATATATATCAATCCTCTGTTTTAGATCATAGATATATTATATATATCGGGCAGAGAGGAATGAAAGTACTTTGCATCTCGTCATAGCCCCATGGGAGTAGGTCACTCCCATATTAATATATATCAATCGTCTTTTTCAGAACGGAGATATATCACAAAGTATATGTGGTGTATGAGGTATTTAATATCAGCGTTTTCGGGGGCCTATATTAAGCACTACGTGCAGAGAGGAATCAAAGTCCTTTGCATCTCGTCATAGCCCCATGGGAGTAGGTCACTGTCATATATAAGACATATTAATCCTCTGTTTTAGATTATAGATATATTACAAAGTATATGCGGTGTAGGAGATATTTAGTTTTACGATTTTTGGGTGGCCTAGATTGGGCACTAAGGGCAAAGAGGTCGTAATCACATAAAAGTGTTTTTGTGACAAAACACTATTCGGATCTTCTGTTAATGGCAATTCTATACGAAAAAATCATTATGGTTTCTTAAAATAGACCAATTGACTTGGCAGACTTC
>CAXIUB010000219.1:0-57885 GCA_964034835.1 Muscina levida | reverse complement strand
TGATCGCAAACCGCTGCTACTATGCGCTAAACAAGCGATTTAACGACAAAGCGCTCTCTCGAAAAACAAAGATCCAGCTCTACCAGACTCTGATCCTACCTGTCTTGCTCTACAGCGCAGAATCATGGGTAATGACACAAGCGGATCAATCTATTCTGGGGGTCTTCGAGAGAAAAACACTCCGCAAAATATTTGGACCCATCATCGTGAACGGCGAGTACCGTCGTCGAATGAATCATGAGCTGTATGAGCTGTACAACGACATCGACGTGGTCAAGCGCGTTCAAATAGACCGAATGCGCTGGCTTGGACACGTTGTACGAATGGACGAAAACGAGCTGGCTCGAAAAGTCTTCGGCAATAAACTCGATGGGCGGCGCAGGAGGGGGCGACCAAAACTCCGATGGATGGACCAGGTGACGGAAATGTTAAGTATGCTTGGTATGACGAACTATCTACGGAGCGCAAAAGACTGAAGCGCTTGGAATGGTTCTCTACGTGCGGCTACTGATGAATTTCTGTTGTTGCTGCCAGTAAAGAAGAAGAAGAAGAATCTACCCAGTCAGTTAGTTGGTCACCAAGCAATTTGAATATATGAATTATACAAATTTTATTACAATCGTTCTTTTAATATGACCGCTATAACGATTTTTTTCAAATGGGGAGTGTCACCGTCCTTTTCCCAGCGAGTTGCGATCTCCCTTGTACCAGTAACATATGTAGCCAATCTCATCTTCATATCCCCAATGCCTCGTGAGATATGTCAAATTCTAATTTCGATTTGTAAGGGCGGTGCCACGCCCTCATGTCTAATTATTTTATGATAGAGGCCCCATGATTTTTTTGTCCGATATAAAGATTTTTTAAAAGGGGCGAGGCACCGCCCATATCCCGGGGAGAATTCTCCTTTTAACAGTAACATAAGTAGCACATCTCATCTTCATAAGGGCTCGTAAGATATGACCGATTAAAATTTTGGTTTGTGTGGGCGGTGCCACGCCCCTTTGTCTTATTATATTTTCATATTGCCCATGGTATAGGCCCATTGGACAGTACGCCACTGTACAAATTTCATTGCAATCGGTTTATTTATTTATCCGATATAATGATTTTTTAATAAAGTAATTGCTCTTGTACGACCAACATAGGTACCCCGACAGAAATACAGCCATTTTAAATTTCGCGCTGAATGGGAACGTGCCATGCCCTTTTCACCCCCTTGCAGTCTGAATTTCCGAAAGTCCCTTCTTAGTGCGCGTTTACATTATAATCGGAGCCTAATTTCCAAATTTCAAAGTTTTAGCTTTAGCGGTTTTGAATGGGAAATGATCAGTCAGTCACCCAACCCTTTTATATAAATAGATTTTTATAAAAAGCCTGCATAAGGAGCTGGAAGTCCTGATTGTTGTAACTGTATGTCAATGAAACACATGGCGAGAATAGCTATATCGTTTTACTAAAAGGCCTACCAAGGGAATAACAGATACACCAGGTTTATAGTACTGTTTACGCAGAGAATTTGAAAAATAAACTTACTAGCACAATTTAAAAGAACATCTTTGTAACGAATGTGTTGTAAATTTGTTTGCTGCTAGGAATTTATGTGACTACTTCCTTTATACACTAAAAATTGTATTACTTCTAAATCAGTAATTCTACTTTGTTTACTTTTTCTAAGTAAGCTCCAATTTTATGTTCGGACTAATGCTGCCTACTTTCCACCCACTGTGCTTCAGATATTGCAAAATTTTCTAAAATTTAAATTTCCTCCACTTGTTAAGGGATGTACTCATCCGTACCTATCCCAACTACTACCCCTATCCTGTGAAAAATACACAAATTCCACACAGTTACATTAATGAATATGCTCTCCAGCATCAACGGAATTAGCTCTTCCGTCCGACACAAGTCGTAAAGTTTTCTGTTTTACGCCATGAACCGCAAAAAGCATAACGGAATAGTATCATCCTAAATAAATTTTCATTTCTACTCTGTTAGTTATTATGTTCATATGCAAACACAAAGCGATAAAGTCATATAACTTTCAGAGCATTTGATTTTATGTATGAGAAAACGGAAGAATGACATCGCAGACGAGGCGGCAAAAGAATGCGTTTTGTTGTAGCCACATTTCATTTTTTATTCATGTGACTCGTAGAGTTGCGCTTTGTTAAAATATTCACGGTGTTTGTATTGTGAATAAAAAAAATGGTGTAACGGTGTATCCTTACTGATTAGCACTCACATCTTACATTTGAATATAAAGTAACATAAAAAATTTACATTTTCTGCTATTTTAGCTGGTGTTGTCTTTTTATGAATGTATGAATGTACTATGTGGTAAAAAAGGCACTGCTCAGCTTTCTAAAAACAATTCAAATGCACCATATGCATCACGGTTTTTAGAGGCACCCCCATCATGCTTTAAGCCGAAAATTAAAGTAACCTAGCAAAAAAACGACATTACATTGCAAGCAAATTGCCATATAATCACTCACTTTTCTGGTTGCCAATTTATAGTATGCATTACACAGCTCATTCTAACCCTGCAGAAAAAGCAGAACTACTGATCCAGAAATGATTTCAATATTGGCTTGTGAAAAAAATAGTTAATTTTTGCATACTTTTCATCTAAATACTTCTCAGATTATAGGACAAAACTCAAGAATCATTGATGATTTCTCTGCTGAGAATAAAATCAGAAATCATTAACTTTTCTTGAATTATAGCTGAAAAACTAAGCGAACAAACATCTAGATATCTGATATCAAACAAAAGATCCTAAAACGTGACAAATTCCCCTAAACGATACTTACTAACTTCAAATCGATATTAAATTATTATGGCATGTAACTTGACAAAACGAATGATGCAGAACTTCTTCTTTTTGGGGCAACATTCACGTGCAGTTCTTAGAATTGAGTCCCAAATCAATGAGCTGAAAAATGTTGTACTGTGTAATAAAGCAGCCGGTGCCGACGGACATCCGGCAGAGTTCTTCAAGTCTGGTGGCGAGGAGCTGATAACGAGTATGCACCAGCTCCTATGCACTGTTTGGCATAACGAGTGAATGACCTATGATTAGAATATAAGCGTATTATATCCAGTGCTAGGTGATCCAAGTGTGTGCTCCAACTACCGCGGGATCAGCCTTTTACCCATCGGATATAAGGTCCTGGTTGGGCATTATCAGTGTGGCTTCAAACCTGGTAAATCAACAACTGACCAGATATTTACACTTCGGCGAAACCGGGAAAAGAAAGAAGAGAAACAGATCGACAAGTACCATTTTATGGTCAACTATAAAGCTGCATTCGACAGCCTGATACGGCAGAAATTACTTGAAGCCATGGCTGAGTTTGGTATTCCAGCGAAGCTGATACGTCTTTGCGGAATGACGATGACTGACATGAAGTCCTCAGTGAAGATTGGCAAGGACCTTACGGAGCCATTCTATACCAGACGAGGCCTAAAACAAGGCGACGGCCTATCGTGCGATCTCTTCAACATTGTGATGGAGATGATAATGAGAAAAGCAGCAGTAAACACGAGTGGCATTATATTCAACAAAAGCCACATGCTACTCGCGTACACTGATGACGTTGACATCATCGGTCGAAAACTGCGGGATGTGACTGCAGCCTCTTCAGGTATACAGAAGAAATAGAAGAAAATGGGTCTAATGTTGAACAAGGACAAAACCAAGTTATTAATATCAACGAACAAAGAATCTACTCGTTTTAGAAACTGCGTGAACGTTGACAATCACAATTAAGAGTTGGTAGATAAATTTATCTACCTAGGCTCCACCGTCAAGAAAAACAAAAAATATCTGCCTCGAAAGCCGAAGAGGAATTCTACTTGTTAATAAATGCTACTACGGAATAAGAAAGTGATTTAATGATAGAGCCCTCTCGCGACGAACAAAAATCCAGCTATACCAGATACTGGTTCTACCTGTCTTGATGTATGGTTCCGAATCCTGCGTTATGGCACATGCGGATGAGTCGGTTCTGGCAGTATTCGAGAGAAAAATACTCCGTAAAGTATATGGGCCCCATATCGTTAACGGAGAGTATCGGCATCATAAGAATCATGAGCTGTACGAGCTGTACACTGACATTGACGTGGTCAGACGCATTAAGGTGCAGCGACAAAAATGCTCCAGCTCGAAAAGTCTTCGACAATGAACTCAATGGACGGCGCAGTAGAGGGCGATCAAAACTCCGCTAGAAAGACCAGGTTACTGAGAACCTTACAGAACTTGGTGTGACTAACTGGAGAAGAAGCGCAGAAGATTAAAGCGCTTATAATTTTTTTCTACGTGCGGTATATAATCCAATTGGATTGCAAAGAGGTGCCAGCTAAGTAAGTAAGAAATGTGATTCAACTTCCAGTTGATTTTAAGCCCATTCACCGAACACACAACGCAATTGATAGTCCACTGGCTTCAATTCATGCACCAGTTGGATCATATATGGACTTGGGCCAAAATTTTTCCTCAAAATGTTCCAAGTATTTGACCGGCAGAGATGAAGATGCTGAAAACTGCGCCGGATCGATAAATTCTAGTTATGTGTCATACTAACGTCTATGGTAGTATATTGTGTGCAAACGAAGAACAAATCGATGGTAAAACATTACTGATACACTATTGGCCTTATTACCAGTACTACTGTACCTTTATACATCAGACAATGCTCGCTACTGTAGATATTCTTAAGAAAATGTCGACAGGATAGTACTTATTCACTATTGACTTTGTAACCAGCACTACTAACCAATTATACCCCAATTATAACATGTCCCTGTCATTGAGTATCAACTTTTACCTTTGGAACTTTTGGCTATGTAGTAGTTTTTATCGAAATATATGGGGGCAATAGACTGTATGCATAGCATAGTCTAATCAACGTTGTGTCTACTTGCCAATAACGATATATATAAGATAAAAATAAAAAATCCCCTCAAAGGACCATTGGATATTAATGGTTTTGGTGACATTTGTAAGCAGACACAATGGATATTCAGGTGAAACAAAAGTTCAGTAGTCATTGCTATGCTTTTTAAACCCTTGATATCTCGAGAATTGATAGAGATATCGACAATATACACATATACTTTTTAAACAGAGGGAAGTCTAATTTTTTTGGGAAATTTTATCAATATCAATATCAATTTCTTAAACGGACTATTAGCTACAACTTTGCTTAAGAAGATAAAGAGCTAGATTAAAAACTGTAGAAACTATTGGCCAACAACTGATGTCACCTCTTGTCAAGGGATCCAAGGGATTTCAAAAAGTTTAGGGGGCCAAAAAAAAAATTGTTAGCCAATCTAGCAAAACTGAGCTAGGGTTTTACTCAGCTACGGTTGTACTATCGAACCTATATAGTCACGTTCGGGTGTTTTTTTCACTGTTGCACTGTGTAATTGGTAACCATGGTATCCAATTTTGAAATGTTTCATTTGAAGAAGTCTATATTAGTCTGTACCATTGATGGCTTATTAAGTTCACATTTTTAGTTTACTACACAAATTACAACACTCTCTTTAATAGTGTTCGCGTCATTGATGTTAACCGTATATAAGCCTAACACATAAGTCAATCAATGTGTGTGAGTCCTTTTGTTTATATATATTTGTATAGCTATGATTTCGTAACCTTATATAGCAAACCCTCTGTAGATAATTCAATCAGTCGTTGGTTATTGAGAATTGATTTAACAATACACGTGATTTTCTTTACAAACCACAAAAGGCTTTTCGCCTTTGGTTTAAGGGCATTACTCTTATAACTTTATTTTTGCAAATAATTTATTGTGTGAATGAATGTAACGGGAGAAGTGGTATTTTGACATACCCTCAAGAGGCAAAACCAATATTGTATTGTGTATGTTGTATAGAGAATACTATGAGATAAATAAAAATAGAAAAATAACTTTTTATTACTTTTTACCCCAAAGGCAACTGAGAAACTATGAACTTAGCAATCACAAACAGCAAATCCTATTGGTATTATTTATATGTAGAGGGCATTATATGTAGAGGAACATTAAAGCTTGATTTAATCTGCTCTTGTTGTATTTTGTGATACATAATCAATATTAAGCAAAAAATAAATTTACTGTTTTCAGTGTAAGCCAAAGGCTGAAGTAAAAACATGTCGACACAGCCTATCTTTACCCCCAAGTCAGAGATCGATAAGCTTAAATATAGGGGCAAAACTTGAATGAGTTCAATGGTCCTTAAAAGAAAAAGTCCAACCATATACGTATACGTAAATTTGCTTATTTGCATCGGAGCCATTAGAAGAGGTGTCGTTAACCACGAAATATTCTTAAATTTTGCCTGAACTTTAAATATTTCTAAATTGAATACTTACCCAAAAAAAATTGTGTGACATTTTCGAAGAAAAACACTTTTACCAATCCTTTTCTCAAATTACCCTCAACGGAAACGGATAACCAGGCGGCAGCATGAGCACACAAGTACCGCAAATTTCCCCTATTATTATACACGAAAAGTTTTCTCTATTCAAAAAAGGCATAAACGTTGCAGTTAGCACAAAGAGAGAAAAAAAATGTGTAGAAGAAAGTAGAAAATGCTTAGTCAATGATTGTCATTATATTCCTACGAACATTGAAGCTACTGCAACCATAAGCTGTAGTATATTATAGCACGTTTGTATTCATTGCAGTCTTTGCGCTTCGAGAATTTCAATTGTTTTCTTAAAATTAAAATTAAAGATTTTTGCTGGAATGTTTTAAATGGAGAAGATGAGAAAACTTAGAACACAATGTGGCAATAATGTCTGTTGTATACAACTAAACATTAAATGACATGCTACCACCGCTGCATCTAAAGGATTAGGTAAGAGAAGATTCTGAAACCAAACACAACTACTCACTAAGGAGCGTTGACAGCACCAATAAGCCGAAGAACCGGGCAACCGTTATAATGACCAGTATTAAGGGATATACAAGAGCGTATATTCTAGACAAATATAACACAGTACAACACATGATTTTGGGACTCAATTCTGAGAACTGCACATGAAAGTAGAGTCAAAAAGAAGATGTTCTGAATCATTCGTTTTGTCAAGTTACATGCCATAATAATTTAATATCGAATTGAAGTTAGTAAGTACCGTATATGCGAATTTGTTACGTTTAAGCTCTTTTGTTTGACATAACATAAATACTATATGGTGGCGTATGATTATCATAAGTTATATTCCATGTAAATCATACGCCATGGAGTATAACAGTTTTATTGTAACTGCTACAAAATAAACCCAGTTAAAAATCATTTGATGAATGGAAAAGCGAATCGAATCGATATTAAATTATTATGGTATGTAACTTGACAAAACAGAACATCATGCAGAACATCTTCTTTTTTGGGCTACTTCAACGCGCAGTTCTCAGAATTGAGTCCCAAACCAATGAGCTGAAAAATGTTGTACAGTATAGGCAACTGCTTTTGTGGTTTAAGAAAGAAAGCAACAGATTAACAACTATCCGTAACAATATAACTGCTTACTAATTCACTAAGTTGGCACTTCTTTGCAATCATGTGGGATTATATGCCGCACGTAGAAAAATGTTATATGAACATCGTTATTCAGCACTTCTTCTTCAGTTAGTCACACAAAGTTCTGCAAGGTTTTCAGTAACCTGGTCTTTCCAAAGGAGTTTTGGTAGCCCACTTCGGCGCCGTCCATTGAATTTATTATCGAAGACTTTTCACTCTTCACTTTTACTCGCACAACATGACCTAGTCAACGCAACCGCTGCGCGTTAATAAGTCTGACCACGTCCATGTCAGTGTACAGCTCGTACAGCTCATGATTTATACTACGCCGATATTCTCCGTTAACGATGATGGGCCCATATATTTTACGAATTATTTTTCCCACGAATTCTGCCAGAACTGACTCATCCGCTTGGGTCATAACCCAGGATTGTGAACCATACATTAAGACAGGTAGAACCAGTATCTGGTAAAGCTTGATTTTTGTTTGTCGAGAGAGCAATCTGGCAATAAATCGCTTGCTTCGTCCGTAATCTGATTTTTTAGCAAGCTGGATTCTTCTCGGCATTTCGAGGCTGACATAATTAGTTTTGTTGATAGCGGAGCCTAGGTAGACAAAATTATCTACTACCTCGAAATTATAGTTGTCAACGTTCACGCAGTTTCCCAAACAAGTAGATTCTTTGTTCGTTGAAACTAATAACTTCGTTTTGTCCTCGTTCACCGTTTGGCCCATTTTCGCTGATTCCTTCTGTATACCTGAGAAGGCTGCAGTCACATACCGCAGTTTCCGACCGATGATGTCTACGTCATTAGCGTACGCGAGTATCATGTGGCTTTTGTTGAATACCGAGAAACTCGTGTTTACTGTAGCTTTAATCATTATCATCTCCATCACTATGTTGAAGAGGTCACACGATAGGCCGTCGCCTTGTTTTAGGCCTCGTCTGGTATAGAATGGCTCCGTAAGGTCCTTGCCAATCTTCACTGAAGACTATGTATCACTCAGCCTCATTCCGCAAAGGCATGTCAGCTTCTCTATAATACTAAATTCAGCCATGGTTTCGAGTAGTTTCTGCCTTTTACCCAAAAGAAATAATGTCGAAGGAATCTTTACAGTCGACCAAAAAATTGGTATGTGTCGATCTGTTTCTTTTGGGTCTTTTCCAGGATTTGCCGAAGTGTGAATATCTGGTCAGTTGTTGATTTTCCAGGTCTAAAGCCAGACTGATAAGGCCCGCTCATGTTGGATAACACTGGCACACTCGACAGGACCTACTATGTGACGGGTAAAAGGCTGATCCCGCGGTAGTTGGAGCACACACTTGGATCACCTTTTTTTAGCACAGGACATAATCCGATTAGATTCCGATCATCGGGCATGCCCTCGTTAAGCCAAGCCGTGCTTAGAAGATTGTTCATGTTCACGGACGACACCGACTGCTTTATTATTTTTTTATGCAGCACACTCTGCGTATTTGTACCCAGATATCCATCCTTGTACCATTACCGTAGCGTTTTGCTCTTACTTTGTGGTAAAATTTTCGGGCTTCTCCTCTTTACCTGTATCGCTCTATATCCTCGTTCTCCAGTTCCTTTATCTGAGGGTTTTTTCGCTTAAATAGCTGTCTAGCCTGCTTTACTATCTCCTTGTGCCTTTCCCTCACATCATAGGTTACAACTGGCTGTAGCGTTGCCCTATATGCAGCATCCTGTTCGTCAGACGCCATGCGACATTCTTCATCATAGCAGGATTCGTATGAATGCCATTTATCATATCCAAGCACGGTTATTTCGGGGGTTGCATTGGAATGCGCAATAGGGATTATTTTACAACTCTTCTACTATGGGAATGGTACCACACAAAGATATGGGACATATCAATCGACTTTGTTATTCCCCAACACATGGTAAAGTGAAAAGTGAAGCATTACAAACACTTTGCAAACACATGATATATCACAAAAATAAGGTTTCTTAGCACAGCAACATCCGTTTACCAGCCTATTGGCTGGTTTATGGTTTCTACAAGTAGCAAAGCAAATACATAAAATATCGCATCATAAATTATTTACAGTCACATGTATTTTTCAACAAGTCACTTGCAGTCGAACAACAATTCTACGAATGTACACACGCGTGTATGTTATGTTGGCATGCACAAGAAGGAAAAACTTTTCGCTTTTACTTTATTTTAATGGTGACAACTTTATGACTTAGGAAAATGCCTTAAGAAGGGAAGTGTTACACGGAATATTGAACACATAATACTTTTGTCTTATAAGAAATAGGAAAACCTTGAAGAGTAAAACAATGAGTTAGATTCCGATGTATTTAAATTTAGCGTGGGAGAATATGGAAGGAAATAAGTAAGTGCTTGGGGGAAGTGTTACTTGTTCTAAGGAGGTTTTCAATAAGGGACAGGTCGATGATGCAATGCAATAAAAGAAGCTGTGCTTGAGATATTAACTAAATTAGTTCGTATGTGTTATTATGTGTGCAATACAACTTCTTTCAAATGTCCATCGTAGCTTTTCATGGTGGCCAATTTCCAATGACTCTGCCGCATAGATTCGCCTGAATTTGAACGATGGCATAGATTATAATAACTTACGATTATCGCCTTAATAATAAAGTTATACCATTTGAACACGCTGTGGCCCAATATTCCTCATAGGACGTAAAGGTAAAAATATATGTATATTTGGACATGCCGCCCCATTCTGTAGCTAGTCACAGTAATTTAACATCAGTAGCATTAAAATAAGCAAGTTGACCGCCACAGGGAATGTCACAAATAGTTTATGATTAAAATAATTATTGCACACTGGTTCTTGATTACACTTTCAAAACACTTTCATAAAAAACCTCTATCATAATTATTTTAAAATTTTCAACACAAAAGAAATTGCATGATACAAAGCGAAAAAAAAACTCTCTAAAATGCATTAACAGCTCCAAGAGCACAAAAATTATTTTACTTTGTATCTCAGAGACCCCTACCTTGCTACATTCCGCTTGCAGAATCCCTTAGGCTCTTCCTGTCATTACCCATATCAAACCGAACGAAGCGTAATCTTATTCAGCTGTCAATCATATGTTAAAATTGTCAGTCATCAAGAATTTAGGCACCTGGGCGAATGATGAATTTATACGATAACGAAATATTCATCATACGCCACGGAAATAATATCTGCTTGTCAATATAAAATTACACAAGATTCGTCCATCGAATTGAAAAATAATAATGGTAGAGAGAGAGAGAGAGAGTGTAATGTAGGACAGTGAAACGTAATTCAATTAATTGAATTTGATTTTCTTTTATGCATCCTCCGTCTGTCAATCAAAATTATTTTAAACCCCACATAACATTTCTTTGTTACCAGTAACTAATAAATGCAAATTACTAAACGTTATTGACAGCATGTGATTTATTGATTAAAGATACATTGAAATTTAAACCAAATTAATATTTTGGTTTTGTGTTTTACTTTTATGACACAAAAAAGTCGAATAATATAGAGGTATCGTTAACAATATCAACTTCAAGGCTAAGTATACATATCAAATGTTATAGTACAAAAGCTGAAGCTAAATTTTCACAACATAATAACAAGTATTATGGTACATATGACGTCGATACTTTCCACTAACGGTATTATTGTGGATAATTTCTCTCTCAAATACTGCCATGACCGATTCGTTCGCCAGTGTTAGTACCCAAGATCCTGCGCCACACATCCTGGAAATTTGTTTGTCACTAGAGAGTTTTGCCATTGAATCCCTCGCTTAGTTAGTAATATCATCAATTAGCAAGCAATAGTTATTTTCTAATTTCAAGGCGGACGTTGTGAACTTTATTCACGTTCCAATCGAATAGATATTGTGTTCGTTGAAACTATGATCTGTGATTGGCCCTCATACACCATAAAACCCACTTTGACTGATTTCTTTTAAATATTTGAAAAGGCGGCAGTTACATTTCGTAGTAGTATTCGATCTAAAGGGTGGTTACAATCGGAAAAATCGTGCAAAAATTTGAGCAAACCGGTCTTTAGGAGATATGAAAACACCAGTGCATGCGTGTACGGCTCCTACTGCAGAATATATTGCTGCGGTTCGCGATAGTGTGGCTGAAGAGCCGTCCACCTAAACTCGTCGTCGTGCCTAACAATCGTGAGATGATAACGAACTTTTTATGGCCCGAACTGGAAGATATGGATGTGGACAATATGTGGTTTCAATAGGACGGTGTCACTTGCCACACTTACTTACTTACTTAAGTGGCCCATTACAGCTTACAAACATGGTTCATAAGTTTGAGGCCTGAAGTACTAAAGAATTCCACACGCTTCGGTCTTGTGCGTGTGTTCTCCAGTTAGTCCTACCAGATAGTGGCACGTCGCCTACCACTTGGTCCTTCCAACGGAGTTTGGGTCTCCCTGCTCTGCGCCGTCCTTCAGGTTCGCCTTCAAACAACTTTCTCGCTGGAGCATTTACATCCATCCTGGCAACATGACCCAGCCATCGTAGTCGTTGCATTATGACTCTTTTAGCTACGTCGATGTCGTCGTAAAGCTGATACAGCTCATGGTTCATCCGATGGCGAAACTCGCCGTCGACACAGATAGGTCCATAAACTTTTCGGAGAACTTTTCTCTCGAATACTCCCAGGTTTTGTATGTCCGTTGTCGTAAGCACCCATGATTCGGTAGCATACAAAAGAACGGGTAAGATTAGCACCTGGTAAAGCTGTTTCTTAGTATTTCGAGATAAGGTGGTATTACTAAAGTGCTGCCGAAGTCCGTAAAAACATCTATTGGCTAGCACTATTCTCCGCTTAATTTCTTGGCTGACATCATTTTTCTTATTGACGGAAGATCCGAGGTAGGTAAACTCATCTACTACCTCAAAACAACAATTTTCAACGTTGACGCTGCGTCCCCATCGAGAGGACTCTTTGTTCGTCGAAATCATTATTTTTGTTTTGTCCTCGTTGACCGCTAAACCCATTTTTGCCGACTCCTTTTCTAGGGATGAGAAGACTGCAGTAACGTCCCGCAGATTTCGGCCAATGATATCTATATCATCGGCGTAGGCTAGTGGCATGTGGCTTTTGTGGTATATGGTGCCAGACATGTTGACACCAGCCTTTCTCATCACCTTCTCCATAACTATATTAAATAGTGTACAGGACAGGCTATCGCCCTGCCTGAGACCTCTTTCCGTGTTGAATGGTTCAGACTGATCCTTACCAATCTTTACCGAGGATTTGGTGTTGTCTAAGGTACATTTGCAAAGTCGAATCAGCTTTGCAGGAATACCAAACTCAGACATGGCCTCATAAAGCCTATTCCTTGTGGCAGCAACCATATATGTGATGGGCCAATACATTGGCAAGGGCCGCGACTACCGTGAACTCAAACGATGTTTACAGTTTCATTAGCGTTCCTTTTACAAGGAGCAAACAGCAAATTGCGGGGAAATTGAACCGCATTGCTAAATAGAGATTAGTAATAAAACCACTTGTAAACAAATTTGGACTACAATGAGTATACAGAAACCAAGATTTGTGCTGAACGTGTCTAGAGTCCATCTGACAAACATCATAGCTATAATCGCCGGTCACTTGCCAGTTTGTAGCAAGCTACAATAATGAGGCAGAAGAGGAGATCACGTAGCATCTTTTACGTCACTGCCCTACGTATGGTGACCTGAGATATGGAAAGCTTGGTCATCGGACACTTATGGACAATACCTGCCTACCAGCAGGCGATTTGTGGGCCATACATGCCTTCATCACAGCAACGAAATGGCTTTTGAGCGACGAACTCATACTTAAACCCATGTGAGCTGTGCTAAATGCGGCTGCCTCATTAACCTAACCTATATGCAATGGGCGGTAGTTGGCACACATGCTAAACGCTTTATTTTAAACACAGCTCACTAAACGCTTAGATTCCAATCATCAGATGCATTCGTTATCAACTCATCACCTTCGGATATGAAGAGTACAGCCGGAAGTCAGTAAGCACCGGTTGCGAAGTTGTTGGTTTAGACAAGATATTGCTTTTCTAACTTACTGTGGCTGGGTGTTAGCCTATCTATGCTGTTGTCGGTTATTGGCGTTATAACTTTACGTTTACAGCATACTCTAAGTGTCGGTGACCAAATGTCCGTTCTTGTTTTTACTGGAAGCAAATCCTGCAACATAAAATTTTTCTTTAATCTTCTGGTGAAATTGTTGTGCTTCTGCAACCTCGATCCCCCATTACTTCCATTTACACCCCGGATAACAATTGCCTGTAGCCTTGCTGTATAACATGCATCGTTTCCATTAAATGCTATGCCAAATTATTTGTCATATATCTAAGTACGGGTGCGAATACGCAATATTCTGATATGGTGCATCAAGTAGTATAGTCATAGTTGGGAGAGCTACTTTGAATATGCATTGGCTATCTCTGGGCTGTGTAGCTTTGCGATGTCCAGCTTTTCAATCTTCTTTTATCACTGCAACCAGTGAGTGATCCAAGTCAATGTAAGCACCACGAATCCCGTGCCTTCCGTCAATTACCTAATGAACAGTTTAATGTTTGGTTTTGTGAACGGAGATAGCCAACTTGCCTTGCGTATAAGTTTATGCTGAAATCCGGTTCCACTCACCACTATGTTACCTAACGCGACAGAGCCAACCAATCGCAACTCGTTGGCGACCGTGATCGGACTAGTGATTCTCGAGTTATGTCAAACAAAAGAGCCTAAAACGTGACAAATTCCCCTAAACGATACTTACTAACTTCAAATCGATATTAAATTATTATGGCATGTAACTTGGCAAAACGAATGATGCAGAACTTCTTCTTTTTGGGGTTACTTTCACGTGCAGTTCTCAGAATTGAGTCCCAAATCAATGAGCAGAAAAATGTTGTACTGTGTTATATAGCATTGTTAGGAATTTTGTTAAAAAAATGTTAGCAGCGATGTTTTTTTGGTATTTAAAAAAATTTGAATATATTGTACGAAATTTCGCACCGTTGGTGGGCATTAGATTGTGCTGCAAGAGGCCAATAATCGATTTTGTGTTCCAATCAATTTATCACCGCTGAATAGTTTTCTGTTGTAGACAGATAAACTAGTAATAGTATATGTTTAGACTTACCATACCTCTTATAGATATCGAGATATCTGAAGAAAAAGTGGGAACATTTTTGAAAAAAAAAAAAATTATAAAAAATTTTAAAATTGTATAACGAAGTAGGTTAATGCAGAGCACCATATATTTCAATAATTTAGCATATATCAAGTCAAAATCTAAAGTATATGTGCATATTATCAATATCTCTATCCATTCCCGAGATATCAGACGTTTAAAGCGATTTATTGACATTTTATATTGCAAAGATTTATAAATTTATATTATGATCTCTGGTTCTATCCAAATATCTATTGTGGAGCTCAATGTCCAACAACGGTATTATTGAATTTTTTTGAACGACATTCCCAAAAATACCATATAAAGAACACCCTCTCGACATTGTCGACAGCAACTTCGCAGTTGAGGTGTCGAGTCAATCGGCATGTTTAGCAAAAAGCTTCTCAAACAGTTCCGTTCGCGTTTGTCGATAAACAAGTAGGTGCCGTTAGTTGTGAATCTAAAAGTAGAAATCGTGTTAATTTACAACAATGCGGGAAGCTGTCCGATACCTCATTCATGGGGTGTAAATGGAAATAATTTTTTGTTTTCTTTTTTAAATGATGGTATATAGACTGAGTTTTACGATCAATGGACCATGAACATATTCCCTTCTTTATTATCATTAAAATCTCCTTGAACAATTTTAATGTCGCGGCCAAAGCATCGGCATTCGGAAAATAAATCTTTAATTTCCCATAATCTGTTTTCCACATATCGTTTTTGAATGAGTTAAGTCATTTTCTTCGATTTTAAGACTCACGCAAAGGGCTTATAGTTTAATGATGAGACCAAACGTCATTTCTCCGAGAAGCATTTACTAATCACATACACGACATCTTAAATGTAAGGTACAATCTTGTTAAATTAAGCTAATATCTCAGCAGTGCTACTATCGTATAAAACTATGAAAGTTTCTCCTCCTAGATTAACTACGACAGTAATGTAAATATATGCTTTTACATATTAGTAATAGTAAAAATATTAGTTTGTTTACAAAATGCTTTGTAATATGAACTACTTTGTAATATGAACTACAAAGTATGATATGAACATGGTAGCGTGGATAACAATAACGGAAACAATATGTTTCACTCAATTTACACAAACTATAAGGAATGTCGTCAGATGATTTGTGTATGGGCCTAAGAGTCTACTTACACCGACATTAAAACTACACGTGTCCACTACGTAAACGTAGCGAAAAAAACATTAAGGCAATGCCAAAACTGGCCTTGTCGAGGTGCGACACTCTTTCTCCGCCTTCTAAAAAATTCAGCACTAATGTACTATTTCCTCCTACTTACAAAAGATGATAAACTTATTGTGTACCATTGTGGCAGTGTTTATTTGTCGGTTTTTCACTTGTTATGACTTTTAGTACTTTTAGAACAAGTCGTCAAAGTATGATTTGTCTCAGATACATAAGTATAAATCTATTAAATGGATATATACAAAGGTGATATGTTTTTAGGTCTTAAGGAAGTTTCAAAACTTTGATTCGGCTTTCTGTAGAATTATGAAAATTAAACATATAGACGTTTGAAAAAATAGTATAGATTTAGTTTAGATTTATTTAATGTACCATCTGTGCAAATTATGTAACTGTCAGAAGAAACAGCAAAATAATCAGTTATTTTAAGCACTAAACTTTTATGTAAACAAGATCGAAAACCGATTATCATGTGTCATGATGATGAGAATTGGAAATTTACCGTGTAGAAGGTCAATTCATTGTATACGAAAGCGAGACATCAAGTACGGTACAAAAAGCTATTTTCATTTAAGCATATTTTTTATTATTGTAAAAACGAACTTACCAAACACAAATATGAATATGCAGACGAAATTAAAATTTGGATCAGTTTGGATCTTACTAGACACGAAGATTGAATCGACGCTTAATACTGCGAAGTTGCTGTCAACCAGAGCTGGGCAATAAGGATTACGATTACCACACGATTACGATTGCAGTAATCCTAAAACAAAAAAAATCCGATTAAGATTAAAGTAATCCTTCATCGAAGGCATTAAGATTACGATTGCAGCAATCGTAATTCTGAAAAAGTCGAAATTGCAATTACAGTAATCGTAATCCTAATGTCTTCGATGAAGGATTACTGTAATTGTAATCACGTGTTTTTTTTATAAGGAATAAGTAATCCTAAGGCATGGATTACTTTTTTATTTTATTTAAAAAAAAAAAACCTTTTGCTTACTACATAAAGTGTTTTTTATGAAGAAAGAACTATACACTTACATATTAACAAAACTAAGATACATAAATGACAAAAAACAAAAAAAAAAAACAAATTCCAAATGTAATGAAAATAACAAAATCAAATTACGTAAGTGACAAAAAATATTAGCAATGTTGGCTGTTGGCTTTTAAAAGCACTAATTTTTCAAAAGAAACATCAGTAAGAGCATGACGACGTGGGCTATTTATAATTCCGGCGAAAGAAAACAATCTTTCTACCGGTGCTGATGAAGTAAGGGGTGTATTGAACTTCAAAGAAGCTTTTTTCAGCACTGGATACTTTTCAAAAGTTTTGGTATCCGTATCAGCATCGCTCAAATATGTTAAAAATTCCTTACTTATAATATTTGAACGGTTACTTTGTTCGCTGTCATTTCGGCCAGATGGGTCGCCATTTGAATTCACCTCTAGATTAGCTTTCGCTAACTTCTTTAAATAACTAAGATTACGATTACTCAAAAAATCGTTATTTAAAAAAAATTAAATTAGGATTATTGTAATCCTTCATCGAAGACATTAGGATTACGATTACTGTAATTGTAATTTCAAATTTTTCGAAATTACGATTACTGCAATCGTAATCATAATGACTCCGATGAAGGATTACAATAATCCTAATTTTAAAAAATGTTAAATTGCAATTAAAATAATCGTAATTCAAACAGCAATCCATTACACATGTAATTCTTAGCGCCCAGCTCTGCTGTCAACAACATTCGAGGGGAGCCGACAATGAAAGAAAGTTTTATTTATTTTTTTTCTTTTAAAATGACTGGAACCAGGTTTGAACCTGCGATCTCCCGCATGGTAGTCGCGTGTTCTAACCACTATGCCACGGCCGGTCCAATGAATGAATATGCAGACGAAATTTAAATTTCGGATCAGTGGGCGGAGTGGGCGTGGCAAATCTGTGATTTAGCCCTAGAGAGATCAAATTTGGTACACAGATAGTACTAGACAACACCAATATGAAAAACTACATTATAATTTTGGATCAGCAGGCGGAGGGGATTGAATAAACTGTCTTTAAGCCCCAGAGAGTACAATTTATTGTATTAAAAATTACTTTTTTGTACACAAAAAGAACAATCAATTGTACCAAAGAGTGCATTTATTGTCGATGCTTAAATTTAGCCCTTTAAGTAGGTAAGCAAAACAAGCATTGCCGAGTTCATTAGTATATACATTTAAATGACCAGCGTCAAAATCTGAATCGATTTAAAGGCGTCCGTCCGTCTGTCCGTCCATCCCCGCGATCATGCCGTGGTCTAAGAGATACTCTTAAACTTAATTTCCCTTAACAACCTATGAATGAGGTGTGGGATAGCTTCTCGCGTTGTTGTGAAATAACACGCTTTTTTCAGATTCACAAATAACGGCACCTAATTGTTTATCGACAAATGCGAACGTCACTGCTTGAGAAGCTTTTTCCGACTATACTGCGTGGTTGCTGTCGACAACATCGAGGCAATGAAAGAAAAATGTAGATGACTTCGGTCAGAAGTCGAACCTGGGATCTACAGCATGGTAGTTGCGTCTTCTTACCATCATGACGCGGCCGGTCTTAGTCGAAGATATATCGAGCTAAAATTTAGAATACAAACTTCTAATCTTAAAGAGGAGGTTAAGTTCTAAGATGAGCAAGATCAGTCAAAAAATTGCCAATTTTTGGGTCCGACTCCATGGTTACAGCCGTAGTTTAACAACAATCGAGCTGATATTTCGTATGCAAACATATATATTCTAAGCGAGGGTTGAATTTTAAGATGATTGGTCAAAAACAACTCTTACCTACCATTCAAAATCCCTCTTTTGGGGGTGTCGGTCGATTACAGCAGTAGTTTAAGAGATATCGAGCTGAAGTTTGGAATACAAGCTTCTATTCTTAAGGCGGAGGTAAAGTTCTAAGATGAGAAGGAACGGTCATAAATTTTCCGATTTTTGGGGTCTGTCTTTCAAGTTCAGTATTTGACCTTTCCGTAAAAAATAATTGACAAAAAAATGCATGTGAAAGGCTAAAATAACGTTCACATCTCATACAAATTCCCCTTTTTTGCGGTACAAAGTTTAATAAGTTTAAGTGCAAATAACCAACTTTATCACCATTTTTACAAATGGGAAAGGGTATCTGAGCTTCGGTATAGCCGAAAATATTCTTTAATATTTTGCAATCAAACTGCTTGACAGGCCAAGTAAATTTTCTGCGGCAGAAGGTTAGAATTATA
Source organism: Muscina levida (assembly GCA_964034835.1). Classification (NCBI taxonomy): domain Eukaryota; kingdom Metazoa; phylum Arthropoda; class Insecta; order Diptera; family Muscidae; genus Muscina; species Muscina levida. The sequence continues at coordinate 38,669 of CAXIUB010000219.1, read as the reverse complement.
GAATCTACTCCCCGATGTCACAATGTAAAATCCTAGATTTCATATCCCCAATGTAAAAACATGGATTTCGTCGTTTCCATATTTCTTCACGACAATGATGACATGAAATTGTTATTGCAATAAGAAAAAACAACGATTTAACTTTGTGCACATCAAATATTTACATACTACCATATCCTTACGCAGGCCTCCATGTAGGCCTTAACGAACTTGTATTTTTCCACTGGAACACAATAAAAACTAGCCAGTAGTTGTACTACAACACGTGGACTTTTTTCCTAAGGACAATGATGAAATTAAATTGATGTTGTAACGACAGCAACAATATAACCTTGTGCAAAACAAATATTTGCTAAGACATTCCAGCAATGTACAATGTTATTTATATACATATGTTTGTGTGTGTATATACGACGAAAGTAAAGATAGTTAAACAAAAAAAATACCCATCAAGTAGGTAAAAAAAAGCCCAATGGGCTTAGCGTTACCATGCCACACAGTAATATATTCAGACCAGAGTCACTCCTTATGGGTTAAATGTTTAACTATTTTTATTGTGAATAGGTCGGTCACTTTTGATTGTAACAACTATTGGACAAGATACTTTAACATTTTGCAATGTGTATAAGAGTAATGGACACAAGAAACAAAATATAGAAAACTGCTAAACTTTCAGCATCGCCATAATTTGTTAAAATGTTTTCAAATAAACTTATATAACGTCCACTAAAATGTATAGATCGCATGTTTTATTGTAAGCTTTTTTGATGAAATCCAAAATGTTATATTTTTTTATATTTTATTGTTTAATTTTTTTGTAAGGAATAAGTTGTGTCCTCCCTAATGTCTGTCGACATGATAGAAAGACGTTTGATTGATTTAAGGAACAACTTTGAATTATACTAAGGAATTTTTATCCATTCATATGTCAAGAAAATGAATGTCTTTTTTATGCTTTCAAACATACACAGGAAATACACCATTCTATATGTGAACATTTAATTGAAGGGGGAGGAGGTCTCACTCAAATTTAATGTTTGACATATTAAACACACATGTGACGTTGGTTCTTTGTCTGTGCCTGTGATGATGTTGACACAAAAGAAATGACAAATATTCGCACATTAATACCTTCATAGTCGAAGTGTTCCTTTATCGTTTTTTTTTTTCAGGCAATACAAATGGCAGTGATTGGTAAATAAGTGTTTTACAGTTCCTTGCAATCAGCTCGTTCGAGAGCTTGAAATGCTTGGAGATAATTTAAAATGAAAAGGTAAACAATGTTTACTTGCACATGTACTCGAACGTGAACCACACCAAAACGTCAACTTCTATTCTGCATTCCATTTGACATTTCTCAATTTTAGACTAACTCAATTTGAACCATGGAAAGATACACCAATCGAGCAATACGTAAAAGATATTTAGGCTTATTATGAAAATTATGGGACCGGCCGTGGCATAGTGGTTAGAACACGCGACTACCATGCGGGAGATCGCAGGTTCAAACCTGGCTCCAGTCATCTTACAAAAAATTTTTCTTCCATTGTCGGCTCCCCTCGAATGTTGTTGACAGCAACTTCGCCGTATAAGTGTCGAGTCAATCGGCGTGTCTAGTAAGAGCTTCTCAAACAGTGACGTTCGCATTCGTTGATAAACAAGTATGTGCCATTAGTTGTGAATCTAAAAATAGAAAGCGTGTTTATTCACAACAACGCGAGAAGCTGTCCCATATCTCATTCATGGGGTGTAAAGGGAAATTAAGTTTTTTTTTATGAAAATGGGCATTCAAGTGCATATCGTGCACTTCGTGATTTTTTCGGTCAATTTAATCGTCCAACTGTGCGTACAATCGGAAAAATCGTGAGCAAACCGTAAAAAATTTGAGCAAACCAGGTCTGTAGGATATGTGAAAATATAAGTGCATGCGCGTACAGCACGTACTGAAGAAAATATTGCTGCTGTTCGCGATAGTGTGGCTGAAGAGCCGCCCACCTCAACTTGTCGTCGTGCCCAACAATTGCACCTCTCACACTCGTCGTTGATAAACATTATGCATAAAGACTTGCATATACACGCTTACAAGATGCAATTGACTCAAGAACTAAAGCTTCTTGACCATTCTAAATGTCGTCAATGGTAAGAATGGTGGCAAGAAATGGCAACAGTGGATGATTAATTTTCGAAGAAAATCATCCTCAGCGATGAGGCACATTTTCACATCAGTGGATTCGTCAATAAGCAGAATTGCCGCATTTGGGCGAATGATAATCTAAGAGTGATTGTCAAAAAACCAATGCCGTCACAAAGAGTGTCTGTTTGGTGATATGAGCTGGCGGCATCATCGGGCCGTATTTTTTTCAAAATGAGGACGGCCAGGCAATTACTGTGAATGGTGTTCGCTATTGTGAGTTGATAACGAACTTTCAGCGTCATACAAAATTTGACCGATATTTTGTTCCATACATAATTGAACCATACCAATATTGTCATAATCTAAACAAAAAACTTAATTTCCCTTTGCACCCCATGAATGAGTATGGGATAGCTTCGAGTTGTTGTGAATTAACACGCTTTCTATTTTTAGATTCACAACTAACGGCACCTACTTGTTTATCGACGAATGCGAGCGTCACTGTTTGAGAAGCTTACTTACTAGACCCGCCGATTGACTCGACACTTAATACTGCGAAGTTGCTGTCAACAAAATTCGAGGGGAGCCGACAATGAAAGAAATTTTTTTTTTAAGATGACTGGAGTCAGGTTTGAACCTTCGATCTCCCGCATGGTAGCCGCGTGTTCTAACCACTATGCCACGGCCGGCCGGTAATCTAAATAGTTTGTGTTTTATTCAAAATCTACATCGGCCTTTGAAATATAACCACCCTTTTTAATTGGTAGATATGAAAATAGGTACCATTGTATTTTCATACCGATAGGTATCGCTGTGATAGATTTAGATCAAAATTTTGAATCGATGAACCAATTTAACTGAAATTTAAAATATATATTTGTTCGATCATGACAAACAACTTGTACAAATCGACCAGGAAGGTGGCGCTGGGTTGGATTTATATCGACAATTTAATTGGTTGTCCAAAAAATTTGATATTCCCCTTTTTAGGGTGTCCACCAGCCTTTAACCCCGATAGCAGCAGTAGTTTAAGAGCTATCGAGCTAATCGAGTACTCAAACTTTTATGCACTAAGCGTAGGTTATTTTCTAAGATAGGCAAGATCGGACAAAAGCTAATTACACCTCCCACATAAAATTCCCCTTTTAGGGTGTATCTCTATTGACGATTACAGCCGTAGATTGAAAGCTATCAAGCTGAAATTTGCAACGTAAACTTCTATCCTCTATCTAGATGTTAAGTTCCAAGAAGTTAAGTACTTACACTTCCTATACAAACTCCCCCTTCTTGGGGATGTCCGTCTAAGTGGAGGTTAAGTTCTAAGAAGAGCAACATAAAAACCACTCCACCTCTCATACAAACTCACCCTTCTTGGGGTCTGTACGCAAGCTTCAATCCTTCCGGCTTAGTTGAACTCCGTGATGAGTAAGATCGGTCGAAAACTATTCCCACCTCCCATAAAAATTACATCTTTTTGGAGGGTGGGAGGTGTAATTAGGTAGGTGCATGGGAGATGTAATTAGTTTTTTTATTCCCGATCTTAATCATCTTGGAACTTTTCCTCCAGGTTGAAGATATAAGCTTAAATATCTAATTTAACTGGATATTACTTAAACTACAGCTGTAATCTCGGAAACAGATAGACGGACACCTCAAGAAAGGGGCAGTTTATATAGAACATGGGAGTAGTTCTTGACAGAACTTTCTCATTTTAGAATTTAACCTCCGATTAGAATAAAAGCTGGCATATCAAATTTCAGTTCCATCGCTCTTCAACTGCTACTGAATTCTCAGGAACAGACCCTCAAAAAGGGACAATTAATATGGGAGGTGGGAAAGGATTTAAACGAATCTTGCTCATCGTAGAACTTAACCTCCGCTTTAAGGATTTAAGCTTGCGTTCCAAATTTCATCTTGATATCTATTAAACTACAGCCGAAATCGCAGGGACAGACCCCTAAAAAGACGAAATTTGTATGAGACATGGGAGTAGCTTTTGACGTTGCTCATCTTAGAATTTGTGATCCGCTTAGAAGATAGAAGCTTACATACTAAATTTCAGCTCGATATTTTTATACCATCACCCTTAGGGATGAGGGTATATATCATTTGATACGAAAAAAAGTGTAACGCATTAAAGGAGACGAGTTAGACCCCAAGTATCTTAAGACCAAATTCGTTTCAGAACTTTTTAAGAAGAATGAGCTATGTCCGTCTGTCTGGCTGGCTGGCTGGCTGGCTGGCTGGATGGCTGGTCAGCAGGATAACTCGAGTAAACCTCAACGGATCGGTATGAAAATTTACCAGTATCAATATTTTGCAAAACAAACTTATAGGATTGTAAATGGGCTGAATAGCCCCACCCGTTCTGGTACCTCCCATACAAAATTACCTATTTTTGGAAAATTAATATTTCTTCCATAACTTCCAAACGGACAACCGGAGGATGTTTGAATTTGGTCAGTTTATTTATCTTGTAAAAGTAGACAAACCCTAAGAAAACCGAAACCTTTGCTCCGCCCATTCTGGTACCTCCCATACAAATGACCGAATTGACCCTTATAGTTTTACATACATATCTTTTTTGCAAGTAAGCTGAGATCACTCAAATTTTGCGTATGATGTTTGCTTAAGATAATTAGACTCAGGTATGAATATGGACTATATCAGTTCACGCCTTCTGGTACCTCCCATACAAAATGACCTATTTTTGGAAATTATATATTTCTCCAATAACTTCAAAACAGTCACTTGGGGGGTTATGAACATTGGTCGATAAACTAATGTTGTGATAGGAGGCGAAACCTCAGAGAGCCTAACTATTTGACACACCCCTTCTGGTACCTCCCATACAAATGACCGAATTGACCCTTATAGTTTTACATACATATCTTTTTTGTAAGTAAACTGAGATCACTCAAATTTTGCGTATGATGTTTGCTTAAGATAATTAGACTCAGGTATGAATATGGACTATATCAGTTCACGCCTTCTGGTACCTCCCATACAAAATTACCTATTTTTCGAAAATTAATATTTCTCCTATAACTTCCAAACGGACTCTTAGGGGGTAATGAAAATTGGTCGATTAATTTATGTTATTATAGGAGGCAAAACCCTAGAAAACCTCACTATTTGACGCACCCCTTCTGGTACCTCCCATACAAATGACCGAACTCACCCCCATAGTATTACAAACATATCTTTTTTCTAAGTACACCGAATTCAGTCAAATTATGAGTAATTTGTACGCTTATGAAAATATGAATCAGGAGTGAATATGGACTATATCGGGTCACCCCTTCTGGTACCTCCCATACAAAATGACCTTTTTTTTGGAAAATTAATAATTCTTCCATAACTATCAAACGGACATTTGAGGGGTAATGAAAATTAGTCGGTTAATTTATATTGCGATAGGAGGCGAAACCTCAGAAATGCTAACTATTTGACACACCCCTTCTGGTACCTCCCACACAATGGACCGAACTCACCCCTATAGTCTGACATACATATCTTTTTTTGTAAGTGCACTGAATTCAGTCAAATTATACGTAAGTTGTACGTATGAAAATTTGGTACCCCCTATCAAAATTATTTTTTTTTTGAAAAATTAATATTTCTCACATAAATTCCAAACCGGCACCTATACCCCCTACACAAATAAGTAAAGTTTTGGACGATTTTGCACCAAAAGCAGGGGAAAAAATATACATAAGTAATTTTATTTTATTTTATTTTTTTTATTTTATTTTAATTAAAAATCTATTCATTTCAATAACTCAAGACTTCAACAATATCTTATATTGGGTGATGGTATTTATCAGTCAGTTTACCTGACTGAAATTTCTGTACTGGTTTAAACTATGTCTGTAATCTCAGGGACCCTACTCCATAAGGGGGGAGTTGATATGGGAGGTGTTATTAGTTTTTGACCGGTATCTCTCATCTTAGAATTTAACCTCCGCTCTGAAGATAGAAGCTTACATATTAGTTTTCAGCTCGAAATTTCTTAACCTACGGCTGTAATCGCGGAGACAGATAGACAGACACCCTCAAAAAGGGGGAGTTTGTATGGGAGGTGGGAATATTTTTTACCGATCTTCCTCTTCTCAGAACTTAACCTCTGCTTAGAGTATAGAAGTTTACATACCAGAATTCAGCTCAATATTTTTTTAACTAAGGCTGTAATCGCGGAGACGGATAGACGGACACCCCCCAAAGAAGGGGCAATTTGTATGGGAGGTGGGAGTAGTTGTTGACCGATTTTCCTTACCTTGGAACATAACCTTCACTTAGAGGATATGTGCTCGAGTTCCAAAAATTTTTAAACCGATCTTAGAACTTAACCTCCGCCTAGAGTATAGAAGCTTGCATATCCAATTTCAACTCGATAGCTCTTAAACTGCTGTAATAGCAGGGACAGACGGACTTCTTTAAATCGATTCATAATTCGACGCTGATCCCTTATATGCACATATTGGGTCTCATGCATAAAAACGAGTAAAAGGGCTGAGTTGAGTCAGGTGAGCAATTGCTCGTAAGTCGAGTTCAATCAAACAGCAACAGCTTTTGCTCAATTTCGTATGCATAAAAATGAGTTCAAACCAATTGCAATTACTTGAGCAAAGGAAGATCAAACATCTAATGTTATTGAAGTGCAAACATGCCGTCAAGTGAAAGTGAAGTAGTAGTAGAATCATATAATAATAATAAAATAGAAACTGACGACATTTCTTAATTTTTAGTAGAAAAATATAAAAAAAATATATTCTAGAAAAAGTCAATTAGCAAGCGTTACCAATAAGCAAAAATTTAGCATTGAATTAACGGGAAAAAATATAATAAAAACCAGTGAGAAAGATTTAGTCGGGCAACCCGACATACATATACCCTAACCCTTAGTAAAACATAACATTTTCAATTATATTAATATTATTACTCGATTTCTCAAGTGGGCGGAGTCGCACATTTGTATGGGAGGTACAAGAAGGGGCGCGGCTAGACTTTCAGTTTTTTTCTCCAAAACTTTGCTTTGTTATAGCTTCACAAAATACAGAATTTGGGCACGATGTCGACTGTATTGATATTATTACTCCATTTCCAAAGTGCGCGGAGTTGTACATTTGTAGGGGGAGGGTACCAAAAGGGGCGTGTCCAAACTTCCAGATTTTATCTCCAAAACTTTATCCTGTTATAGCTTTACTAAATACAGAATTTGGGTAAGATCACGTTGGATTTATTGATATTAATACTCCATCTCTATAGTGGGCGGAAAGGTGCATTTGTATGGGAGGTACCAGAAGGGGCGTGGCTACTCTTCCAATTTTTTTCTCCAAAACTTAAGTGGGCGGAATTATGTATTTGTATGGGAGGTACCAAAAGGGGCGGGGCCAAGTAGCCCATTTGGAATGCCGTAAGAAGTTTTGGGAAATATTAACCCTTGCAAAATTTCAAAACATTAGGTTGCGTCTTTCGAAAGTTATCGTACGCACCAGCCGGACAGCCAGACAGACAGACGGACATGGCTCAAAAGACTTAAAAAGTCATGAATCGAATGTGGTTCAAAGAAACCTAGGATCTAAAGTGACTCCTTCTATGTGTTACACTTTGGGCCGAATCAAATGATATATAGCCTCCTACCCGTAGAGTGAGGGTAAAAAAAAATTAATAATTAAGAATACAAACCTGTATAATTTTTTTTCCTCACTTGCTAAATTTGTTTTTCGCTGTTGATAACATTTTGTTTTTCTTTGAGGCACAAAATATTCGGATATGATTCGTTGTTAGTATACGCGAGTCAACTATAAGGCATGCTCAACAAAATTTGAGCAAGAGCTCACTAAAGAAAGCAAAAGCTTGTTTTTATGCATATGAAAATGAGCACAAGCACATCTAACATAGTTCAAACTGAGCAAGACGAGATCAAACGTGAGCAGTGAGTAAAAGCAAATACATCAAATTTTATTATGCATACGACAAGCACCTTTTACTCAAAAAATCGAGTCCGAGCTCAAGCTCGCGTTTTATGCATGAGACCCATTGTCATGCCTACCACGCCTCCTTATGGGCGTTACAATTGAAAGAACAAAACTATTGTACCCTTCACCATGTGAACGAACGCAACAAGTTTTCATCTCATGAATTTAGTTTGTCTGAAAAGTTAAAATAAAATTCTCTTGGTACAGCCTGTATAAAGAAATTTCATGTTATAAGGTATGGGACAGCTTCTCGCGTTGTTGTGAATTAACACGTTTTCTATTTTTAGATTCTCAACTAACGGCACCTACTTGTTTATCGACGAATGCGAACGTCACTGTTTGAGAAGCTCTTACTGGACATGCCGACTGACTCGACACTAATACTTCGAAGTTGCTGTCGACAACATTCGAGGGGAGCCGACAATGAAAGAAATTTATTTTTTTTTGTTTGTTTTGATCTCCCGCATGGTAGTTGCGTGTTCTAGCAACTATGCCACGGCCGGTCCCAAGTACTCCAGCTTCAAAAGTCGTCAATACTAGACAAACGGCAAATCAACAGAAGTCGACTTCTTTGAAAGGTCCAGATTATTGAAAACGTATCAAATATTGGATGCACTTATATAAGACAAAAAGCTTAAAGTTGTAGTTTTATAAGCTACAATCCATTAAACATTTTTATTTTGAGGAGGAATTCCATAAGATACATTCGCATGACATACCAACAAACTCCCGCTTTTGTTTAGTAATTGCATATCTTTAAGGTCACACTGCATTGCTGTGCAAAGCCAACATAACAAACAAACAAAATGAAACCTTGGAAATTTTGTCATAAAGTAAAAATAACCACTTGAGTTCGACACTGCTTAAAAACAAAGCAACAAATTATAATACGATTACACTCTCCATCCCTCCACATTTCCTCCTAAAAGGGGTAATAACTATATTCAAAACATGCCCCAAGTAGTAGTAGTAGTAGTAGTTTCTTTTGCTTTTTGTAACCCATCGTTGACTCAAAGCAAACAGTCAAACAGTTTTTCTGCTATGTCGAACTACTCACAGTTTGAAGGAGGTTGGAGGTTGAGGGAGTACTAAAGAAAATAACTTTATATTTATACAAAGTATCGTAATGTACCGTCACATTGACTTTAAGATAAACTAATGGCTTTGTAATGAGTGTCAGAAATAAATAAATGCTTTTGTTCAACATGGACTAATTACCATAATTGATGAACTTTTGCATCTTTTTTGAATAGTCATGCTATCAAAATGATATAGAATAAAATTGACGGTAAAGGACCTCTTATTGTTGCCACCATTGAAATGGGGGAGACAAAAAACATAATTATAATTCTGAACAATGACTTATTCATGATAAAGTTGACAGAAATCTTGCACATTGAACTGGTCTTTGTTTTGCGGTGAAATTTCACAAAGTTTCTTGACATTAGTCGGTCTTTTGAATGAAGTAGCAAAATTTACATGATTATTGGATTTGGCATTTAATAAGTATGTCGATATATTTGTTATTTATTTCATTCTTCTCTATTTAGATGCAGTTATGCACATTGAAAAGCAAAATATTTATTTATTCCATCCCATATTCTTTTGTTGACCGATATCCATTTCGCTACTCAGTTTTTTTTGTTATATTGCTCTTCAGACAACTTTTGCATTGTCACTATAATGGTAGAGATGTATGTGAAAGATGTGACACATAGAGAAAAAGAGAATGCCGAAACGAAATCAATTAATTTTTCAATTAGATCTTAAACCATTAACCAAGCAGTTTTGTTGCCATTCAAAGCTAAGTGGTTATATTGACATAAGAATTTAATTTAGTGTCTATGAGTTTTAGTAACGTAAGCTGATGTTAATACACTGGGGAACAATAAATTTATTGCTATAAATCTCGTATGTTTTTTCAAGTTTTCGAACGATTTTGCGCTGAAAAAAGTCATAAATATATATGGGAAAAAAATATTGTGTAAAATTTTCGGGGTCATTGTCTAGGGGGTTGAGAAATTGCAAGTCAGGGTAGGTACTAGGCATGTATAGTTATAACACCAAATGGTTTGGGGTTGTCAGACCAAACCCTTGACCTTTTTCATTTTCAGCTATAACTCAAGAACTATATATGATTTTTCATTTTCATGTTTCAGTAGAACTGAAGAGAACACAAAACCCTTTGGGGATTTTACTATACCAACCTTGTTCCTTTACTCTGACTTGTAATTTCTCACCTTCCCGAAAGGCTGTCCACAATATTGGAACGATGTACGTATGATTAATATATAATCAACAGAAAATTAACAATACTCATACGTTGTGCATACATACATAATAAGCAAGTGTCATACGACCAATTTCCTACTTATCCCAGAAGAGACAGAGTATGTATGACCCGAAATCTTGAGTTGTTGGGGGAAAATTATGAAAAAACGCAATGAGTTAAAAATTTTCAAAATTTTTTTCGATAAAATTAGTCCAATTTGTTTTTATACCATCACCCTTAGGGTTGAGGGTATATATCATTTGATACGAAAACAAGTGTAACGCATTGAAAGATTCGTTTCAGAAATTTTTAAGACGATTGAGCTATGTCCGTTTGTCTGGCTGGTGGTGGGCAGGATAACTTGAGTAAACCTTAGCGGATCGGTATAAACATTTAACAGTATTAATATTTTTCAAAACGAACTTATGGGATTGTAAATGGGTGAACAAACGTTACCGCTTGTATAAGTGGGGCAAGAGGTGTTTGGCTTCAGCGTTTAGAGAGCGGTTGAATAAGAGCGTTGAATCCAAACAATCTCCTGCTAGTGATGGCTGTTGTTGTGGGTTTTATTTGATGTGGATTTTATGATTAAGGGCCAGTTACACCTGATAATGGTGGCGGTTTAGCTGCGAAGTAATAAATACGGTCTTTAGGTTCATACAATTTCTCAGCAATGAGAAATTGTATTAGAGTGGGAAGAAAAGAATGAATTCAAAGGAATTAGAGCGAACCAAAGACGTGTTGGGGCTGTAAAATTTACCTTACCAGGCGTACTTATAAATTGAAGACGACTTAACTTCGGTTAACGTTATAAAATTAGGTTTAATTCGAATTCAATTAGTTGACTGCTCGCGATGAGGTAATGCAAAGAAGTGCCATTTTCCTCCATAGTTTGCTAACTTTACATTTCATATTTACAATTCATTTCCTTACTTATATTTACATGTATGTGTATGTAACCATTACTTTTATGGCAAAGATAAAAAAGAATTAATTCACAATTGCAGAACATATTAGGGTTGAGAATTCATAAGTAAGTACAAAGTAAACAACTAAGTACAAGGTAAGTATCAATAACTATAAAGGTAAGTATATAAGTATTTATAAGGGTAAGTATAAAGGCTATTTTAAACATAAGAACAAAGGTAAGTATAAATATAAATAAGTATAAACGATCAAGTTTATACATGCCGCCGGACCGGTTAAGATGTTGAAGATTGCGTGGCACACAGAACAGTTGCCAACGAACGTATAGCTTCGGATAGTATATGAGTATCTGGTCCAGGCCTTTTGGGTGTTGAATTTTGCTTCGGCTTCTTCGGGGTAGATTGTTGCTTTTTACGTGATGGCATTGGTGGTGTAATTCTCGGCGCAATTGGTGTATGTAGTAGGGTATGATGGTAGTGTTTACACTTTCGGCACGTATTCTGTGATTGACACTTCCGTAAGGTATGGCTGCGGGCAAGGCAATTAATGCAGTATTCATATTGTCGTATCACACGATTCCTTTCGGTAGCGTCCATTCTTAGGAATTTTCTGCAAAATCGTATAGAGTGGTACGCTTTACAAAACTTACAGCGGTACACGTTAGAGTCACGTTGTTGGCTGTTGGTAGTAGATCTGAAATAACGTAAAGGACAGAAATATTAATCTGACATATTTTACACAGTCGTGGACTATGAGTAAAAACCATTATTTATGTAAAGAGATGTAATCGCGCGTTCTACATTGAGTTTACGGTATCGTTAAATGGCAAGTAGCATAGTTTTACTATGGGCCTTGTTATTATCCCAGTTGAAGTTCGGACATTTGCAACGCGTACTTTATCGTCAGTTCCATGAATAGGGTTTTCTATTCTTCCTAAACGCCATTCGCTTGGAGGCAGCAAATCATCCATAACTAATACTAGGTCGCCAGATTTAAGGTTGGGAGTGGAGTTTTTCCACTTATAGCGCTTATGAAGTGATTTGAGGTAGTCTTCTTTCCATCGAATCGCAAATTCATGATGGAGCGCTTTTAGCTTTAACCAACGGTTAATGAGAGGTAACCTTTCGGGTGCTAGCTCGGGTATTGCTAGCATTGGCGCACCTTTGAGAAAATGACCTGGAGTTAAAGCCGTCAGATCATTGGGATCTTCCGACATTGCGGAGATTGGGCGAGAGTTTAATACTCCCTCTATTCGTGCTAGAATAGTCGTGAATTGCTCGAAGGTAAACTTATGAGAGCCTGCAATTCTTTTAAAATGAAATTTAAAGCTCTTTACGGCAGCCTCCCAAAGACCGCCCATGTGAGGTGCGTGAGGGGGAATGAAACTCCATTCAAAGCCATGACTAGCATATTTTTGAGAGATATCGTTAGATGAACTATTAATAAATTGTCTGAATTCACGAAGAAGAGCTCTGCTAGCTCCGATAAAATTTCGTCCGTTGTCGGAAACTACCCTATGGGGGAGTCCTCGCCTCCCAACGAATCGAGCAAATGCGGCCTCAAAAGCTATAGAAGTAAGTTCCGAACAGGCTTCGAGATGAATCACCTTGGTAGAAAAGCATACAAAGACGCTTACATATCCTTTTATTATTTTGGCTTGACGAATTGTGGACGATTTCAGTTCAAATGGGCCGGCGAAATCTATACCGGTAGTGTGAAAGGGTGGCGTAAACAAGCATCTTTCTGGTGGAAGAGGCGCCATCATTTGGGTACAATGTCTTTGCTTGTAGGTGAGGCAGGTCTTGCATTTGTATGTGATGGCTTTAATTCTACGTTTCAGGCGAGATATATAAAATTCGGTTTGCACCATTCTACACATAAGATTGCACTCTGCATGTGCTAGGAAAATATGTAAATGTGACAAGTAGAGATGGCAAAACCTGGAGTTTCCTGGCAATATTATTGGATGACGTTCATTATATGGAAGCGGTGCGTCTGATAATCGACCATTAACGCGAAGAATATTTTTGTCATCCAGAAATGGATTTAATGTCTTTAAGGGACTTTTGTCTATAATTGCTCTGGAGTTCTGTAGAGCATCGTATTCATCCTTATAATTATAAGATTGAGCTAGAAAAATTAATCGAGTTTTAATAAACTGAATTTCGCTATGTTTGAGACATGTCGACGAAAAAGTATAATTAATTCTGTGATCGGCATGCGTTCTGTGGAAAAATCTGTACACATACGACAAAACTCTTAGAGCTCGTGTGTACGATGAAAACCGATTTAAAATATCATTTTGTTGGACGGAAACTTGGAGAGACTGGATTTGAAGTGGTTCCTTAGGCACGGTTAATGTATTCATTTTCGGCCACGTTGCTGGGGGGTTAGTAAGCCAAGAGGGTCCCTTCCACCATAAAGAGTTATGAGTAAGATCCTGTGGTCTTAGACCCCGAGTCCCAAGATCAGCTGGGTTATCATGAGTTGGTACATGACGCCAAGATGCTTGCGGTACCATTTCATGTATTCGTGCAGTCCTATTCGCAACGTATGTTTCCCATGACCACGGAGGCTTAGAAAGCCAACCAAGTACAATTGAGGAATCGGTCCATAGGACCGTTGCACTTATCTCGAGATTAATTGCAGATTTTATGTAGTTAACTAATTTTGCCAATAAAACTGCCCCATTAAGTTCTAAACGGGGAAGGCAAACTGGATGGAGCGGAGCTACTTTGCTTTTTGCAATTAATAAATTTGAGAACACAACTGGAGTGGAAGTTTGACAACGAATATATACACAAGCGCAGAAAGCCCCTTTTGATGAATCACAAAACCCGTGGATTTGAAGGACGTCCGAAGGGGTATATTGAATCCAACGCGGTATATTCAATGAGTTAATGTAGGGGAGATCATTTAGAAACTGTTTCCAAGGTTTAAGTGTATCTGCGCTCACCTCATCATCCCAACCTGTACCTTCTAGCCACACTTGTTGCATGAGGAGTTTTGCTTTCACTACAATTGGTGTTATCCACCCTATTGGGTCATAGAGTCGGGCTATTGTTAATAGGACTTTCCGTTTAGTCACTAGAATATCTGGCTGTAAATCGGAGAAAGCATATGAAAAGGAATCTGAAATCGCATTCCATTTAAGACCGAGAGTTTTCACAGAACTAGATTCGTCAAATCGCAAAAAATCCTGATCATAAAGGTCCTCTGAGGGCAAATGGTTTAACAAGTGACCATCGTTGGCTGTGATCTTTTTTAAAGGAAACCCTGCTGATTGAAGAATAGAAATTAATTGTTCCTGTTTTTGCAGTGTTTGCTCTATTGAGAATCCTCCTGAAAGGATATCATCGACATAAGTTTCATTACGAATGATATAAGCACCCAAGGGGTATAAGGCTTTTGAATCTTGAGCTAGCTGTTCGAGGGTGCGAATTGCCAGAAAAGGCGCACAATTTATACCGAATGTAACTGTCTTGAGTTGATAGTCCAGAATTGGACTACAGTTATCCTTTTGGTGTAAAATTTTTTGGTATGCCCTATCAGCGGGGTTGACAAGTATTTGGCGATACATCTTTTGGATATCGCCGCTGAATACATACTTGTATTTTCTCCAGTTAAGAATAGTCGAAACTAAATCTCTTTGAAGTGTTGGACCTGTGTGCAAGACATCATTTAGAGATAATCCTGACTTTGTCTTGCGGGAGGCATTAAAAACAACACGAACCTTAGTCGTCTTATGCTCGGGACGTACAACCGCATGATGTGGAAGGTAAAATGATTTAAACCCATTTTCAGAGCTAATTTCAGTTGAAGAAGTTGGTTCCATGTGGTCTAAATCTAAATATTCATTGAGAACGTCCTTATATTGCTTATTGAGTTCAAGATTTTTAGATAGTGTTTGTTCTAAACGAGTGAACTGCCCAAGAGCTAGAAATCGGGAAGAGCCAAGAAAAATGCTTTTGGAAAATTCTTCCTTAAATGGGAGCCTAACGACATATCTACCATCACTTTGTCGCTTCGTTGTCTTTTGATAAAATTCTTCACAAAAGCTATCTGAGTCTGAGATTTGCTTTGAACTTGGAACTTCTTCCTGTTCCCAGAATTTCCTAATGAGATCGTTTAGATCGGGCACATCAGACTGTACTACGTTGGTAGTAAAAGAGTGAACTTGTTCAGACCTCATTGGGCCACTTAACACCCATCCAAATATGGTGTTGTAGGCTGATGTGTCACCACAAATATTCTTCTTTATCCCTTCTAAGTTGATGAAGCGTTCGGAGTCGTTTCCTAATATTAAATCGATGGGGGAAGATTCATTGAAATATGGGTCGGCTAAATCTAAGTGTTGTAAATCTTCAGGGTTAACGACCTGGAACGATGCGGCTGGCACGCGTCTTGTTACTTTTGGCAAAACAATAGCATTGATTGGGAAAGTGAAATTTTGTTTCGCAGAGAATATTGTTATTTCGCATTCCTTATTAGAAGTTTGTTTGCGACCGCCGATGCCTATGATTTCGAATTGTGAGTTACGATAAGGTAGTTGAAGAAGTTTTCGTAGATTTTCCGAAACAAAAGTTCGCTGAGAACCTGGGTCGATTAATGCTCTACATGTGAACAGATCGCCATTATGTTGAATTTGCACTAACGCTGTCCGAAGTAAAATTGTTTCTTCGTTAGAAGAAAAATTTGCCTGAACTTGGGAAGAATTTATTTGAGATGATGAACTAGGCTGACTGTCACGATGCTGTGAGCTTTGTTGGGATTGAGGTTTATTGTCAGAAGTTCCACTGTTTGATGGAGAGGACGACGTAGATTTTATGTGGAGAAGAGTGTGATGAGTTTTTTTGCAAACCAAATACGTATTTGAACTTTTGCAATTACCCTTTGTGTGATTCGAGGACAGGCAATTGTTGCAATATTTATTTTTATACACAAAGTCGACCCTTTGCTGCGGAGTGAATTTCTTAAATTCAGGACAAATTCGAATACTGTGGTTTTCTCCGCACAATAAACACGATGCATTTAGTTTCTCCTGAGACAAATAGGTTTGTATGTTAGATTTGGGAATGGTTTTAGTTGAGTTGTGGTTATCTTTTGTAGATTTTATACTTGAGATTCGCTCAACTACTTCGTATCTGTTTACGAGAAACTCATCCATTTGATCCCAGGTTGGTAAATCTCGGTGAGATTTAAGCGACTGTTCCCAAAGAGAAAGTGTCTCATCTGGAAGTTTTGTCGATATCAAGTGTATAAGTATTGGGTCCCATCCTCTAGTTGAAACATTAAGGGATTTTAGTGTCGACAAACAATCGTTGACTGCGGACTGAATCTTTTGTATAGACTCACTATTCTCTGTTGTCGCTACAGGAATATTAAACAAACTGTGTAATTGTTTGTCAACTAAAACCCTTTTGTTTTCATAGCGAGACTTGAGAGCGTTCCAAGCCAATTCAAAGTTTTCATCACACAACGAATATCTTTTTACGATAGCTCCAGCATTACCCTTAGTTTTATTTCTAAGATGGTAAAGCTTCTGAGCCCGGGAGAGTTTGGGGTGATTACCGTAGACCGCTGTGAACATATCACGAAAGGCCGGCCATTCTTCGTAACCTCCCTCAAATACTTCGGTATCACATGGAGGAACTTTGAGATACACATAGGAGCTATCATTTGAGGTAAGAGTTTGTTCCCGAATTGTGGGATGAACAGAAGTTGGATTTAGAGTACATCTTGATGTATCGGAGGGACGATTGTATCCACTTGACATTCTGATCATATCTAAGATGTGCGATCTTGCTATTTCTCAAATGAAACAAAACATATATTGAAAAGTTGAATTTTATAATTAGCTAAGTTGAACAAGTACAGCTGGCGAGTTCGATCATTTGTATAAAGCGGTATGAGAATGGGAAAAAATGTTACGAGGTTTAATCCATAGAACTTATTTACAACTTGCGCTAGTTACTGATTATCACTTTAATAACTAGAGCATAAGAAAGAAAAAACAGTGAATTTGGCAAAAGGCTGAATCTTCCGAACTAGAATTCCAAAATACATTCCCAAATTTATTTGTAGAATATCTGTATTGTTGGACCAGAAATTTGTATTTGTAAAAATTTAATGTTTCCTTATAACTTCGGTAAGTTGTTCCTTTGACGCTGATAAGAAAAAACGACTTAAAGATTCAGTTTCATATGCTTGCAGTGTATTTACATGAGTCCAACTTGAGTAGCACTAATAATCAACTTCTAAACAACTCTAGAAGCAAAAAAAAAACAGTCACATGCGAGATCAATTTATATTTAATTTAAGTTCTAATGATTCTTAAAACAGCTTAATAAATGTTGATGATCTTGTTCAATTGGAAAACTTGGCTCAATGTTTTTAGCCGTTGAGTGCACTTGAGAATTTTTTTTTTTTTTTCAGAATAATTTATTTAATATTTGTATTTGTTTGTATTTTGCTTTTATTTGATGATGATTTTAACAAATATTTTGTTGCAAATCTACGTATTGCAATATTTCAGCTTTTCCCTGAACTTTCCAACTGAAAACCAGTATACTGTTATGTGTTCAGAATTATAGATAATATTAAATCAATAATTATTCTTGATTCCCCAATAGACCTTTTTCCTCGTATTTGACAGCCTTGCGATTAAAATGTTATGAAAACTAATCAAATTTCATTTAAATATTATGCGTTGCCAAGTTTTAGTTTAATTAGGACAAATATTTATTTGTGTTTTTATTACTAGCGAAATTGTGTACTGCTGCATAAAAAACTGTTGTTGTTTATAAAAGTAATTATTATTTATAATAATGTTCCATTTTAATTATTGTATTAAATCTGAATTATGTTTAATTTGTATGTTGTAAATCTGTAACATATCTGTAAGTTCGAAGTTATTGTTGGGTAATTTTCCTCTTAGTTCGTAGCTTAACTTTTTTATTTGTATTGTGTGTCGCGTTTAAATTAATTTTCCAGTCATTTAATAAGTCATTTCGATTTTTAAAATTGTAAATTCGAGGACTTATTTAATTACATATTTAATAAAAGATGCTCAGTTTTGACTGTTACTGTAGAGTATCATCAGAGAGTTTAACATGTGCGTTGATCGGCTGACAGAGACAAACTTTATTTTGTAGCTATCTCATATCCATTAAGCTGAAATTGATTCCACCCGTAAGAGCAACCGTTTTACTCTCTTTCGTTTCAATAGAGAGCAAAGGTGACTAAATTTCTAAGAGAAGCTGTGATATCTTATTTCTGCATATAAAGTAATAGCAACACCGATAATGAGAATGATGTTCTCTTGTTTCTCGCTAAACTGATAGAGATCGTAATGATGTTTCCTCTGTGTGAAAGTGGTAAGTCGTCAAATAATGGCTCCGGCAGAACTTGTATATACCGCAATTTAGATGAGAGGAAATAATGAAGTACGCGTTAAAGCTACCATCTTAAATAATAATGGCGTTTAATTATGATGATGATAAAAATTATGAAGTTTAGTAATTGTGAACTGAAATGATCATGAAGTTGTTTCCCGTAGCGACAGTTATTTTGTCCATGAACTATATTTATACCATCACCCTTAGGGATGAGGGTATATATCATTTGATACGAAAAAAAGTGTAACGCATTTAAGGAGACGAGTTAGACCCCAAGTATCTTAAGACCAAATTCGTTTCAGAACTTTTTAAGAAGAATGAGCTATGTCCGTCTGTCTGGCTGGCTGGCTGGCAGGCTGGCAGGCTGGCAGGCTGGCTGGCTGGCTGGCTGGCTGGCTGGATGGCTGGTCAGCAGGATAACTCGAGTAAACCTTAACGGATCGGTATGAAAATTTACCAGTATCAATATTTTTCAAAACGAACTTATGGGATTGTAAATGGGCTGAATAGCCCCACCCCTTCTGGTACCTCCCATACAAAATTACCTATTTTTGGAAAATTAATATTTCTTCCATAACTTCCAAACGGACAACCGGAGGATGTTTGAATTTGGTCAGTTTATTTATCTTGCAAAAGTAGACAAACCCTAAGAAAACCAAAAGCTTTGCCACACCCCTTCTGGTACCTCCCATACAAATGACCGAATTGACCCTTATAGTTTTACATACATATCTTTTTTGCAAGTAAACTGAGATCTCTCAAATTTTGCGTATGATGTTTGCTTATAAATATTAGACTCAGGTATGAATATGGACTATATCAGATCACGCCTTCTGGTACCTCCCATACAAAATTACCTATTTTTGAAAAATTAATATTTCTCCTATAACTTCCAAACGGACTCTTGGGGGGGTAATGAAAATTGGTCGATTAATTTATGTTATTATAGGAGGCAAAACCCTAGAAAACCTAACTATTTGACACACCCCTTCTGGTACCTCCCATACAAATGACCGAACTCAACCCCATAGTATTACAAACATATCTTTTTTCTAAGTACACTGAATTCAGTCAAATTATGCGTAATTTGTACGCTTATGAAAATATGAATCAGGAGTGAATATGGACTATATCGGGTCACCCCTTCTGGTACCTCCCATACAAAATTACCTATTTTTGGAAAATTAATAGTTCTCCCATAACTTCCAAACGGACATTTGAGGGGTAATGAAAATTAGTCTGTTAATTTATATTGTAATAGGAGGCGAAACCTCAGAAAACCTATCTATTTGACACACCCCTTCTGGTACCTCCCACACAAAGGACCAAACTCACCCCTATAGTCTTACATACATATCTTTTTTTGTAAGTGCACTGAATTCAGTCAAATTATTTGTAATTTTTACGTATGCAAATTTGAGTCAGGAATGAATAAGGACTGTATCGGTTCACCCCTTGTGGTACCCCCTATCAAAATTAAATTTTTTTGAAAAATTAATATTTCTCACATAAATTCCAAACCGGCACCTATACCCCCTAAAAAATAAGTAAAGTTTTGGACGATTTTGCACCACAAGCAGGGGAAAAATATACATAAGTAATTTTATTTTAATTAAAAATCTATTCATTTCAATAACTCAAGACTTCAACAATATCTTATATTGGGTGATGGTATTTATCAGTCAGTTTACCTGACTGAAATTTCTGTACTGGTTTTTGGCTTATTTTGGTTGTTTTAAAAATTTTAGCATCAAAAATAACTGTTTCTATTAGGGTGACCTTTTCTTTTGTGTAAAATTTTCTTTTTCTTTTTTTAATTGGGGTATGCAAATCTACTTACTTAGCGGTTTTGCTGATGATTTTTAATTTTCAATTTCGGAATTCTTTGATTTTGTTTGTTATACGGACGAATATAGTAAATTGTATTATTTTAACGATTATAATATTTTAAATTTCTTTAAATTGCTACAACTTTCAACACTTGTTTTATCTATTTTTTCTATTTTAGCTTGTAAAACTCGTTATAGATTTTTTTTTGATATTATGTGTGTTTTTTCTCCAAATTTTTTGTATATTGTCTATATTTTCCCAAAATTTTGCGCTTGTCTAGAAATTTTTTATTTTCGTGTTTATAATGTTTTTTGTCGCGTAATTGACCTGTTAGAACAATGTGTTGATCTTTTTTTTTTTAATTTTTTAACATTTTGTTTGCATGGACGTTTCGTCTCACACACATGTATGTTTATATATTAGTTTTTTTTTTGTTTTTTTGTTTTTACATCACGTAAAATAGCTTTTATGAACATGAGTCGTTCACTTACCGGCTTCGCGAATAGACTGAGCTACTCATCTTTTTTTTGTTTGCTGAGTGGTTGGAGTTACTTGCTTTGACTTTCAATTGCTGATGAGAAAATTGCGACGCTGGATCGTCTCAATCGAAGGACCATGAACAAACGTTACCGCTTGTATAAGTGGGGCAAGAGGTGTTTGGCTTCAGCGTTTAGAGAGCGGTTGAATAAGAGCGTTGAATCCAAACAATCTCCTGCTAGTGATGGCTGTTGTTGTGGGTTTTATTTGATGTGGATTTTATGATTAAGGGCCAGTTACACCTGATAATGGTGGCGGTTTAGCTGCGAAGTAATAAATACGGTCTTTAGGTTCATACAATTTCTCAGCAATGAGAAATTGTATTAGAGTGGGAAGAAAAGAATGAATTCAAAGGAATTAGAGCGAACCAAAGACGTGTTGGGGCTGTAAAATTTACCTTACCAGGCGTACTTATAAATTGAAGACGACTTAACTTCGGTTAACGTTATAAAATTAGGTTTAATTCGAATTCAATTAGTTGACTGCTCGCGATGAGGTAATGCAAAGAAGTGCCATTTTCCTCCATAGTTTGCTAACTTTACATTTCATATTTACAATTCATTTCCTTACTTATATTTACATGTATGTGTATGTAACCATTACTTTTATGGCAAAGATAAAAAAGAATTAATTCACAATTGCAGAACATATTAGGGTTGAGAATTCATAAGTAAGTACAAAGTAAACAACTAAGTACAAGGTAAGTATCAATAACTATAAAGGTAAGTATATAAGTATTTATAAGGGTAAGTATAAAGGCTATTTTAAACATAAGAACAAAGGTAAGTATAAATATAAATAAGTATAAACGATCAAGTTTATACAATGGGCTAAATAGCTCCACACCTTCTGGTACCTCCCATACAAAATTACCTGTTTTTGGATAATTAATATTTCTTTCATAACTGTCAAACAGACTATCGGAGGATATTTAAATTTGGTCAGTTTATTTATCTTGCAATAAGTAGTAGACAAACCCTACGAAAACCGAAACCTTTGCCACACACACATTCTCGTACCTCCTATACAAATGACCGAATTGACCCTCATAGTTTTAAAGACATATCTTTTTTGTAAGTTAACTGAATGCACTCAAATTTTGTGTATGATGTTCGCTTATCAAAATTGGACTCAGGAATGAATATGGACTATATCGGTTCACTCCCTCTGGTACCTCCAATACAAAATTACCTAATTTTGTAAAATAAATATTTCCCCATAACTTCCAAACCGGCACCTGGGGGACAATCAGATTTGGTCAGTTAATTTATCTTGTAATAGGAGGCATAACCTCAAAAACCTAACTATTTGACACACCCCTTCTGGTACCTCCCATACAAATGACCGAATTTACATCCATAGTGTTACATACATATCTTTTTTTTACAAGTACACTGAATTAAGTCAGAATTTGCGTAAGTTGTACGCTCATGAAAATTTGACTCTTTGATGAATATGGACTTTATCGGTTGACCCCTTCTGCCACCTCTCATACAAATTGACCTATTTTTGGAAATTGAACGTTAATTTACAAAAAAAAAACTTCGGACACTTTGAGCTGCCCCTAACGGTACCTCGTAAACAAATAAGTCAAACTTTTTCGGTTTTGCTACATGTCTTTAGACTATTGGTATTATGACCGAAAGTCTTAGCTGCAACCGTTTACGCTCCAAAGCAAGCATATACCTAATAATACATAAGTAATTTTTTTTAATTACAAATAGGTTAATTTCAATAACTCAAGACTTAAAGAATATCTTATAGTGGGTGATGGTATTTATCAGTCAGTTTATCTGACTGAAATTTCTGTGCTGGTTTTTTACATAAATATTTGAACAGAAATTATTTATTTAACTTTAAGCTACAATACTGCCGAAGAATAAAATGAGAAATCATCAAAAGTTGTTGAGTTATATCTGAAAAACTAAGCAAACAACAAACCAAAAGAACGCCAAACCCTTTAGGTAACTTCTAGTAACTTCTTTGAAACTTTGAAGACTAATGTCTCGAAATGAATTTTTTGTCACTTGCATGCTTTTTTTGCTTACCCCATGATTTGACAATGGCATACATATAAATAAGGAGTAGAAGTAACTTTTAATGCTCCAATAAGGACAACCTAATTTTAGTGAACAATATAAATGAATAACATCCGTTAAATTTACTACCACAATCAAACCCACTTTTCGGTTTCGATTAAAGCCGATTTTTCTCGAGAGAAACTAAAATTTCATATTCAAGCGTAAATCTCACATATCCTTACAATGTTCTATGCAAATTCCAACTGTTTTCTCAAGTTATCAGGCTTTGTTTTATAAAACCATCGCCACAGTCAATTCACAGCTGCAGATGTTAAATCCCACAAGCAGAAACAAACAAAAAAAATGCGTGACAGTACGCGAAAGCGACACACCAAAACTTAGAACGAACGAATGTGAACTGAGTGCATGTATTGAAGCAAATATTCATTTAGATCTGGCTAAAAATAACCAAAGTTTTGGGGAAAGAAAACTGAAAACTGAAACTTTAACTAATGCAAGTTGAGTTGGAAGTGGGTACGCCATAGTGGAATCATAACGCCTTCATAGTTACGTAGAAAATCTTTAAATTGTTTACATTCACTATGAGTTTTGCGCCACGTAGCGATTGTAGTTTTTACGCATTTATTGTTGTTTTTTTAGTTTTTGTTTATCACAAAGGCCGACTGTAACGAAAACCGTCTAGTGTTTAGGAGCAACTTTCTAGGCTGCATGTATAATACACCCAATTCATTGTATGATAGCTTCTAGGAGTAGGACTGCGGGAGCCATTAAAAACTTGGGGGGGGGGGATTCGTGTCCTTTCCTGAAGGCTACACTGTTTAACATCACACTAATAATATGTAGACTCCCTATTTATTTTATATCGTATCTGGATTGAAAAATTTAATATTATTAATCGTTCAAACAAATGTCCCTTTAGATTAAAAATAAATAAAAATGAGGAAAAAATATCAAGGGGGTGAATATGTTCAGTGACGGTATAATACTCTCCTGATGTTCTGAGAGAAGTCATCTTTATTCCCTCCCAAACCTATTGTTCCAGTACCGATCGTGCAAATTTTTGTGGAACCCCTAACATAACACTTCAACACTACCAAAATCATCATCAACATTGTCCACGAAAACACTCTATAAATTCTTTTAGCAAGTCATTTCTTCTTATGATAGTTTATTAAATTCATTCAATTCAATCAAAATAAAACAACAAAATATAAATCTTAACATGGGTAATAAATCTAAACTTTAAATTTACTGCTATCATCTCCAAGAATGAACTTAAAAATATTTGTGATTTTACAAAATGAAGATAAAATGTGAAATCAATACGTAAAGAAAACCAAAAACCTAACTAGACTCCAAATAGTTTGGGGGGATATCAATATCAAAAACAATCAAATTATTCTATAATATATCATCATTAACTTAATTATTATTAAGTTGTAAATGGTAATTATGTGGATTGCACTCAAAACAAACAAAAAAACCAGTACAGAAATTTCGGTCAGGTAAACTGACTGATAAATACCAACACCCAATATAAGATATTGTAGTAGTCTTGAGTTATTGAAATTAATAGATTTTTAATTAAAATAAAATTACTTATGTATAATTTTTCCCCTGCTTGTGCTGCAAAATCGTCCAAAACTGTACTTATTTGTGTAGGAGGTATAGGTGCCGGTTTGGAATTTATGTGAGAAATATAAATTTTTCAAAAAAATTTGATTTTGATAGGGGCACCAAAAGGCGTGAACCGATACAGTCCTTATTCATTCTTGACTCAAATTTTCATGCGTACAACAACTTACGAAAAATTTGACTGAATTCAGTGTACTTACAATAAAACGATATGTATGTAAGACTATAGACATATATGGGGGTGAGTTCGGTGTGTCAAATAGTTAGATTTTCTGAGGTTTCGCCTCCTATCACAATATAAATTAACCGACTAATTTTCATTACCCCTCAAATGTCCGTTTGGAAGTTATGGGAGAAATATTAATTTTCCAAAAATAAGTCATTTTGTATGGGAGGTACCAGAAGGGGTGACCCGATATAGTACATATTCACTCCTGATCCATATTTTCATAAGCGTACAAATTACGCATAATTTGACTGAATTCAGTGTACTTAAAGAAAAAATATGTTTGTAAGACTATGAGGTTGAGTTCGGTCATTTGTATGGGAGGTACCAGAAGGGGTGTGTCAAATAGTTAGGTTTTCTGGGCTTTTGCCTCCTATAATAACGTAAATTAATCGACCAATTTTCATTACCCCGCAAGAGTTCGTTTGGAAGTTATAGGAGAAATATTAATTTTCCAAAAATAGGTAAATTTGTATGGGAGGTATGAGAAGGCGTGAACCGATATAGTCCATATTCATTCCTGAGTCCCATTTTTATAAGCGAACATCATACTCCAAATTTGATATGGGAGGTACCAGAAGGGGTATGGCAAAGGTTTCGGTTTTCTTAGGGTTTGTCTACTTTTGCAAGATAAATAAACTGACCAAATTTAAATATTCTACGATCGTCCATTTGGAATTTAGGAAAGAAATATAAATTATCCAAAAATAGGTAATTTTGTATGGGAGGTACCAGAAGGGGTCGGGCTATTTTGCCCATTTACAATCCAATAAGTTCGTTTTGAAAAATATTGACACTGGTAAATTTTCATACTGATCCGTTAAGGTTTACTCGAGTTATCCTGCTGATCAGCCATCCAGCCATCCATCCAGCCAGCCAGACAGACGGACATAGCTCAGTCGTCTTAAAAAGTCCTAAACGATTTGGTCTTAAGATACTTGGGGTCTGACTCGTCTCCTTCAATGCGTTACACTTTTTTTCGTATCAAATGATATATACCCTCATTAGGGTGGGGCGATTTGAACATCTTAATGGGCGCTTCGCGTTTCTGATTCTTGGGGTTGTACCGAGCAAAAAAGTCCACTAGACCATATGTCTACGGTGAAAATCGAGCCTCCCCATTTTGACTTGAAGTTTTTTCTCAAACCTTATTTTTTTGAAAAATTTGCAAATGTTCTTCGGCTCATATTTCGTAAACTATTTAAAATTTTGACTTATTTTCAAAAGTAAAGTTATAGCTATTATCTCGGGCTACAATTTCTCTGAACATATTATTTAGAAAAAACTTCGTTTGCATGGTGAAATAGTCGAAAATGTGGAAAATTCACCACTTTTTGTCACGTTTTTTTAGATATTTTGGCCTATAATAGCCAAACCATTGAGATTTTTGATCCAATACTAACACAAAAATGGTAGCCAAGACAATAGTTACGAACTCTCTAGTATATCGCAAATGCATTGGAATGCTCCTTCAGGCGGTTTTGGCCCTGTGAAAGTGCATATTTTTCATGAAAATATTGATAAATTACCATTTTCAGTTGTTCATAGCGCAAAATCATAAAAATGTTCTATTTCTTAAATAAAAAAAATTTTTTTAAATAGCACTGCACAGTTTATGCACGAAACAATTATTTATAAAACTTACATTTGCGGCAAATATTTAAAAATGCGTATTTAATTTTATGTGTATTTGATGCTGTGATCGTTTACAATAAACTAACAAAAATGCATCAAATGAACTGAAACCAATAGAAGTCTAAAAAATAAGAAATAAGATAAATAGAATAAAATAATAAAATAGAATAAAAATAAGAAATATAACATTTTTATGATTTTGCCCTATGAACAACTGAAAATGGTAATTTATCAATATTTTCACGAAAAATATGCACTTTCACAAGGCCAAAACTACTAGAAGGAGTGTTCCAATGCTTTTGCGATGTACTAGAGAGTTCTTAGCTATTGTCTTGGCTACCATTTTTGTGTTAGTATTGGATCAAAAATCTCAATGGTTTGGCTATTATAGGCCAAAATATCTAAAAAAAAAGTGACAAAATGTGGTGAATTTTCCACATTTTCGACTATTTCACCATGCAAACCAAGTTTTTTCTAAATAATATGTTCAGAGAAATTGTAGCCCGAGATAATAGCTATAACTTTACTTTTGAAAATAAAACAAAATTTTAAATAGTTTACGAAATATGAGCCGAAGAACATTTGCAAATTTTTCAAAAAAATAAGGTTTGAGAAAAAACTTCAAGTCAAAATGGGGAGGCTCGATTTTCACCGTAGACATATGGTCTAGTGGACTTTTTTGCTCAGTACAATCCCAAGAATCAGAAACACGAAGCGCCCATTAAGATTTTTTTCCTTCCATACTAATCGCCCCACCCTAACCCTCATCCCTAAGGGTGATGGTATAAAAATGGATCGCTCATCGTTTTGTTTGTTTTGTCTAACCACTGTTTTGTCTCTGTTCTTCTTTCACTAATTATGTAATGATCATTACGTCAATGAGTAGTATAGGGTGGCACGTTATTTTATGAGAAATTAAACATTTAAACTCATATATGTCACAAATCTCTTAAAAAAAATACTCTGTTTTACTTTAAATAGTTATACATATTTGCACTTACCGACACCAAGAAATTGATTGAAAAGGCCTTTCCAATACGGGTTTCGTGATGTGGCGATTATGAGTTACTCTGAAATATTTGTTAATTTAGGTTTAAGGCTTAAAGTTTAATAACATTTAAATATGATTAATATTTCACCAGTTGATGTATCGTGGTCATTGGATTTCCTCTACTTGCTGCCGAAATTTGGAGTTGTATATTATAACACTTGTAAACTGTATTTTTTTAAGGTTTCTTTACGTCTTGCTCACTTACAAACTTTTCTATTTCATTTTTTTTATATTTTTTTAAACGTTTTATCAATATCGTATTTAGGCAAAGCTTATGAAAGTATTAAAGCACTATTCCATTATCATACAAACATTTACTTTTAACTGGACAATAGGTTATTACTTGACTAAATAACTACGTTCTTGCTGTACACGTTTTGGCTGTTGTTCCAGCTATAGATGGACAGTGCACGGTCGCGGGTTGGTTCTGGCAATTGAGTATTTTTAAGCGTCTTGATTGTACAGATTTCAATGATATTTAGAATTTGAGCGTTTTCTTACTTTCTGCTATAGAGAGACCAACCAGCGACCTCACATATATGCAGAAAGTAATAAGGGAAAATAGATTTAACTTATTTGCCACTATAGGGAAAATTTGATTTTTAAATGGTTTGATAATTTAGCTAAGATTTAATATGATATTGGATATTTGTAGGACTTTTGGTTATGCAATAGACGTATTTTTGGAGTTTAATATATTCTGCGGCTTGTCTCCCTCGTGGTATGTGTAGCCGGCGGTGATTTCGATTTTCGATCGAATTTTAATTAGTTCCAATATGAAACTTCTGCCGGAGTGGACTAGTGCTTGGCGGACTTGGCTAACGAGGTGTTGCGTTACTTCGATGGTTGCAAAGTCCATCAGTAGGACAATTCACCCATCACTTTAACTTGTTGTAAGCCCGTTTAGAAAATATTCAAAACTCACAATCAAATATTGTTTCCTAAATTTCACCACTATTAGATTTCTTTATACTTATTTATAACATTGACTCTTACCAAAAATTGTGATTGCTAAGATGTTTGAAGATTGAAATTCAGCTCAAAGTGGAACCAGACGATATTTTTCCTTCGACTTGCAATTTAAAGAGGAAGTCGTAAGTTGTATTGCTGTAGCACGAAACTTCTCAAACTTAAGAAAAACCTTTCATAATGCTACCGGATTAACATGATTTTACTGAAATTGGCCGCTAGGGTTCCAACGAAACATTATTTAAATCTAAGTAGCTATGAATGCGTTCAGAAAATTTCATACAAATGTATTATTTTATTATTAAAGCTTTTCAGTCTGAAATGTCCACTACAAGCATTTAAATTAGTTTCAGAGTTATTGTATCAAAACACATGCGACCATAAACTTTAAATCATTAATAACTCAGAAACAACAAAAGTTGACTTAATACCTTTTTGCAGGATACCGATGATATCATCACCCCTAAGGGTGCCAAAAGACTCATATGACTAATGGACCAGGAACGGAAGAAATAATTTTCTGTGAAAAAAATCTCTTCAAATTTTTTTAAATTTGGCTAAACTCTAAAATGATATCAGTCTAATATTAAGAACCTTTGAATTATTTTGTGGATTATTTTTGTTGAAAGTGTTTTAAATAATTGCTTGTGAACTAATTTCTATTTCCACTAGTACCATGATTCCTTAATACTCATGGCCAAAATACTCTATTTCGTGTGCTAACGCTTTCTTAATAAACATTCTAAAAGACTCTCTCTCTCTCTCTCTCGCTCTCTTTCCCCGCACAATAGATTGCAATTGCGTTCGCGTTTGTTGTTTAACTACTTCCGGCCCAAATTATTTCGATTAGAACATCCCGTTCATTATATACCAAATTGCTCATTTTACATCAACTATTTTGTAAACATTTTCTCTTTCATCTTTATTTTGGTGAAATTGTTTTCGCAATCATTAATTTATGAAGAAGAATATCACTTCGGTTGTTTTATGAGTTTGAAATATCTATGTGTCCTTGGAATGTGGGTTGTGGTGGTGATACCACACCCACTACTCACAGCAGCTACAATGGTTGAAAAGCACAAAATAATTGAAATTTTCAATCATTCTGTGTGTTTGCTTTGGGGTGGGACGCATAGGAAGTGATTGGAAATGTTGAGTTTGTTAAAGAAGATAATGTGCCATTAGTACATTTAGGAGGTAATTGTAGTCATAGCGCTGTTACTAGAGAAATACTAGTAGAATATGTATTTAAGTAGAAAATGAACATATAATAATTCTGTTATACTTTTAGTAGACATTAACTGCGTATGGGCATATATTGAAAAACTATTTCAAATATTGGAAATGGAAATTTGCAACAGACATATACTTAGAGGCGGTAAATTTCTATGAAGAGACATTTAAACTTTGACATTTTTGTGGTACATATAATCTTAAATCTAATTTCGCAATTTTGTTTTACATGGCTAACTTTTTGTGTCCTACAATTTCTTCTCTTCACCTCGTAACCATTGCATTGAAATAATTACGAATTTGTGTAATATCATACTTCATGACGGGGAACCGTTTGTATTTTAATTACTAGCATGCAGTGTGGAACAAATTGAATTTTCTACCAACTGAGGGAAAATAAAGCATTGTGATTTCTAGCACCTCATTACGCAGCAACAATTTCCCATAACTATGGTTAGCAAATAACTGAGCACCACCACAGCAGGAACACAAAAGATTCCTTTACAAATGCACATGTTTATGAGGCCAAAGCGAACAAGTGAACAAATAGTTGATAGTTTACAAACATAAGGTTGTTGTTGTGTCTGTTCATACTTGTCGCAGTTCAATGCTTTCGATTTAATTGAAAGCTTGAATAAATTAATAAAAATCTATTCAAATTGCAGTCCTTTTGTTGTTTTGCATCATGGAAAATAAAAGTTAAATCATATGTAATTGTTGTTCTTACTATAAAGAGTAGGTCAATGTCGATGGCACATATCGAAGAGAAACGGGGATATGAAAACTAGTTTATATGAAAGAACAAACTGCCAAAAATCAGCTTATGGCATATTCAAAAAGTTTGATTTTCTGTCGTTGTTCTACAAATTAATATATCTTGAGTTGCTAACATACAACAACACTCAATTCTCAACACTCAATTCTGAGAATTGCAGGTGAAAGCCCAAAAATAAAAAAAATAATAAGATATAAGAACTTCTACATCATTCGTTTTGTCAAGTTTATATAATAAATAATTTAATGGGCATACGAATTTTTTATTCTCAAGGTATACCGTACGGAATATCTCTTGGAACGGAACCGCCAAACTTTTGACGACCCCCGCAAACGTAACAATGATTTAACGATATGCACCTGGAACGTCCGGACTCTCTATAGAGAAGGTGCCACTATCAGACTGGCGGACGTCCTCAAAAAGTAGAAGGCTGACAACACCGCTAACCAGAAGATGAGATGGACAGGAGAAGGGTACTCGTGACGTAAAAATTGCGACATCTATAGGGTTTTCCAATAAGAGGTATTATTTTGATATTCAAAGAAAAATGTAATTTTTGGAGATACATGATCGGATGTTAATTTCATAATAAAGAGGAAGGTATGCCATTAATAATGAAAAACAACATCAGCCAAATGGCCACCACGAACACGCTTAAAGGACCATATCCCTTCATGAAATTTTCCATAACCAAATCTCAAAATGGCTGCCCTATGTCCTCGATAGCCTCACGAATTTTATCTTTGAGGTCTTAAATCGACGCTGGGCTGTTGGCATAGAGCTTATCTTTCACGCGGCTTTAAAGGACGAAGTCGCAAGGTGTTAAATCGCAAGATCACGGGGGCCAATTGTGATCACCTCATCGAGAGATAATACGATCCGGAAACTTTTCCCGTAAATGATCAATGGTTTCATTGCTTGTATGGCACGTAGCGCCGTGTTGTTGAAAGATAACGTTGTCCAGATCAATACCATTCAACTCCGACTATAAAAAATCATTAATCATCTGTCGATATCGCAATCCATTCACCGTAACTGTTGATCCAACCTAATTTTTGAAAATGTTAGGTCCGATGACGCCGCCGGACCATCAACCGCACCAAACAGTCACACGTTGAGTATGGAGAGGGTTCTCAACAATAGCTCTTGGGTTTTCCGAGACCCAAAAGCGACAATTTTGCTTGTTAACGTTGCCACCTAGGTGTAAATTGGCCTCATCAGTCAAGATGATTTTTCGATGGAATTCCGGATCATTTTCATGCATTTCAAGGACCAAATCAGCAAAGACACGATGTTTTTGATGATCGGCCGGCTTGAGTTATTGTGTTAACTGAACTTTATAAGTCTTTAGACCCAAGACTTTATGCAAAACACATTGTAATGACGTTTGCGGAATGCCCAATACCAAAGAACGACGAGAAATGGACAAAATTGGGTTTTCTTCAACATTTTGGGCTACAGCAGAAACATTCTCCGTTGTTCTTGAGCGACGTGCACGGGTTTTATTCTTCACATCACTAACTTCTCCCAACAGCTCGAATTTTTCCACCAATTTCTGTACTGCGGTCCGACAAGGTGCTTCACGACGACCAAAAAATGTTTTAGTTTTGCGAACTGTGACTGCACGAATTTGGATGTGGATTTGTAGCTGGCGAGAGACTCAGCTACAATCTTGCGGTTTGTCTTCCGTCGGGGCGTGTACACAAATCATCGTTATGTAAAAATATTTCGCCTGGATTCAAATAGTTGTAATTCGATCTCTTACAGGGTTAAACCGCGAGACAAGATGTCTGCGTCTCTCGCCAGCTACAAATCCACATCCAAATTCGTGCAGTCACAGTTCGCAAAACTTTTAATGCTTAAATAGGATGGGAAGATGCTCTTGGTTCAACAGTCGGAATATTCAGTCTGCACAACAACACTTCCGATAACTGATTCAGACTAATTAGCTTCGCGTCGGCAAGAAACTTGATAGTGAGTGGAACCAGATTCCCGCATAAAGTAATCCACAAGACAACGTGAATATCTCCCGATCCAAATACACGAAATCAGATTAATCGCGTGGTAGTTGATGGAAGGCATGTCTCAAGCGTTATGGACGCGTGTGTGATGCGCGGTGCAAATATTGACTGGGATTACCACCTAGTTGCAGCCAAGGTACGCACACGATTAAGAAGTGCTAAAACACACCAACCGCAAAGGAAGCTAGACATCACAAAGCTGCATACCACCGAGATAGCCAATGTCTACTCCAGCCAACTCTCTCAATTACTCCAAACAAATCCCCCTAGTTCTGATGTTCCCGACACACAGTGGCAGCATATTGCGAAGTCTATGACGACTGCTGCAACGACCGTACTTAAAAAAAAACATAATTTGCCTTGACTCCCCATGAATGCGGTATAGGACAGCTTCTCTCGTTGTTGTGAATTAACACGCTTTCTATTTTAGAATCACAACAAACGGGACCTACTTGTTAATCGACGAATGCGAACGTCACTGTTTGAGAAGCTTTTACCAGACATGCCGATTGACTCGACAATGTACTGCGACGTTGCTGTCGACAACATCGAAGGGGCCGGCAATGAAAGATAAATGTACATGACTGGAGCCGGGAATAGAAACACGGATCTGCCGCATGGTAGTCGCGTGTTCTATCCACTATGCCACGGCCGGTCCCGTTCTGGGTTATGAAAAAACACTCTCAGACAATCCCTGGTACGATGATGAATGTCACGAAATGTCTGAGGAAATGGATGCTGCATACATACTGCAGCCAATGGCGACGCGTGCGGTAACGGAGCATTATAATCCAAGAGGAGGGAGATGACACGCCTGTTTCGGCGAAAAAACCGTTTTTGGAAGAAAAGAGAGAGCCAGAATATCGAAAACTACAGGGATAGACGTAAGGCCCGACGATCATTGACGATGGAGTAGACTGTCCACCACCGAGCCAAAACGAGATCAGCACGGCGATCGCAAGGCTTAAAAAGAATGAAGGTGCATGAGCCGATGGACTACCGGCAGAGCTTTTAAAAGCCGGCGTCGATGAGCTGGCAACATTCATGCACCAGCTCATAAACACGATTTGGCTGAGGGAGTACATGCCTCATGATTGGTATCTGAGTGTTCTATGTCCAGTGCTTAAGAAAGGCGATCCAAGTATGTGTACACCAACTACAGCGGGATTAGCTTTTTACTCATCGCATACAAGGTATTGTCTAGTGTGTTATGTGAAAGTCTAAAGCCAATCCTGGCGAAACTTTGTGGTTTCAGACCTGGTAAATCCACGATCGACCAGATATTCACACTACGACAAATCCTGGAGAAGACCCAAAAAATTCAGATCGACACCTACCACCTGTTCATCGACTACAGTCCGATACGACAGAAATTGTTAGATTCCATGGCTGAGTTTGGTATCCCCGCGAATCTAATACGACTTTGTAGAATGATACCGACTGACACGAAGTCCTCAGTGACAGGGCTATTTTCTACCGAGCGAGGCTTTATACAAGGCGATCTCTTTAACATCGTAATGGAGATGATCAAGCCAGAGGCTGCAGTTAACAGGTCCCTCTTCAACCAAAGTCACATACTGCTAGCGTATAGATATCATTGGCCGTGTTAGAGGTTACTGAGGCATGTTACTGAGGCTTTTTTGATCGTTGGAAAATAGTCGGAAGTGGGTCTGGGGATATTAGGGCAAAATGAATTTACTTGTTTCAACGAACAAAGAGTCCACTCGTCTGGGACGATGCGTGAACGTTGACAACTAGAACTTTGAAGTGGTAGATGATTTTGTCTACCTTGGCTCCGCCATAAACAAAAATAATAATGTCAGCCTGGAAATAAAAAGACGAGTATTGATCGCAAACCGCTGCTACTAGGCGCTAAGCAAGCGATTTAACGACAAAGTGTTCTCTCGAAGAACAAAGATCCAGCTCTACCAGACTCTGATCCTACCTGTCTAGCCTCTACAGCGCAGAATCCTGGGTAATGACACAAGCGGATCAATCTATTCTGGGAGTCTTCGAGGAGAAAAATACTACGCAAAATATTTGGACCCATCATCGTTAACGGCGAGTACCGTCGTCGGATGAATCATGAGCTGTACAACGACATCGACGTAGTCAAGCGCGTGCAAATAGACCGAATGCGCTGACTTGGATACGTTGTACGTATGGACGAAAACGATCCGGCTGGAAAAGTCTTCGGCAATAAACTCGATGGGCGGCGCAGGAGGGGGCGACCAACACTGCGATTGATGGACCAGGAGAAAGAGCTGTTAACTATGCTTGGTGTGACGAACTATCTACGGAGCGCAAAAGACCGATGCGCTTGGAATACTTTTCTACGCCCGGCTACTGATGGATAAATTTTCTGTTGTTGCTGCCATTAAAGAAGAAAAAGAAACAAACTTTTTCACAATATAAAATAATTTCAAAGCATATAAGCCCTGAATAAAACAATAGAGTCATTTAAAATTACACTTACATTGCACGATAATTTTTTATTTACCTCACAACTTTTCCTTTAACGTTTTTATCTCCGAGAATCGTGAAAACACAATACCGTTATAGTTCCCATATTGCCACATGTCTTCACTCATAAAGTATTTTCTAGTCCCACGTCCATAAGAGCACAACAAACGGAATTCTACGCAAACGCATGGCAAACAATACATTTGGATTTTGATTTCCGCTACATTAAACAAAAAAAGTGTTCTTTACATTTCTCTTCTCTTGTTCGCATTATAATCCCGATGACTGAGAACAACAAGGAGTGCAAACGTAAACAAAATCCTAAAAACAATACACATACACATAAGATTTGCGAAATGAAACAGAAAAAGGGAATCGATTTTCTACAAACACAAACTTTTTGAAATGTATGTCGTCCTTTTTTTGCAGCTCATTGATTTCGATGTAATCGCGCGTTTTGACTAAATTAATATGAAAATCGTATTGTAGTGCTTTTGGCATTTGTATTGCAATTTTCTTCGGCGATGCTGTGAACTAAATTTGAGTGCAGTGAAGTGAATCTAACTAAGAAGTATTTCTTAATATTTTTGAAATATTTTTGTTCCGACTAGTTGTATGTATGTATGTGTGGGTGTCAGTCAGTCTATATTATGCATATTTAGAGTGCAGCATGTTACTTGCAGTATTGTATTTTGTACTTTAGGACGTATCTAAAGTACATTAGGGTGAGTCTTAAAATTTTTTTACATATTCGCTACATGTTGTTAAAGATAGCACTCTAATATTTTCTCTACAAAAAATTAACATTTTCCTTTAGAAACATTAATTTTTCACAAATATTGTAGTCTTAGACTTAGTCTTAGTCTTAGTCTTAGTTTAAGTTTTAGTTTTAGTTTTAGTTTTAGTTTTAGTTTTAGTTTTAGTTTTAGTTTTAGTTTTAGTTTTAGTTTTAGTTTTAGTTTTAGTTTTAGTTTTAGTTTTAGTTTTAGTTTTAGTTTTAGTTTTAGTTTTAGTTTTAGTTTTAGTTTTAGTTTTAGTTTTAGTTTTAGTTTTAGTTTTAGTTTTAGTTTTAGTTTTAGTTTTAGTTTTAGTTTTAGTTTTAGTTTTAGTTTTAGTTTTAGTTTTAGTTTTAGTTTTAGTTTTAGTTTTAGTTTTAGTTTTAGTTTTAGTTTTAGTTTTAGTTTTAGTTTTAGTTTTAGTTTTAGTTTTAGTTTTAGTTTTAGTTTTAGTTTTTAGTTTTAGTTTTAGTTTTAGTTTTAGTTTTAGTTTTAGTTTTAGTTTTAGTTTTAGTTTTAGTTTTAGTTTTAGTTTTAGTTTTAGTTTTAGTTTTAGTTTTAGTTTTAGTTTTAGTTTTAGTTTTAGTTTTAGTTTTAGTTTTAGTTTTAGTTTTAGTTTTAGTTTTAGTTTTAGTTTTAGTTTTAGTTTTAGTTTTAGTTTTAGTTTTAGTTTTAGTTTTAGTTTTAGTTTTAGTTTTAGTTTAGTTTTAGTTTTAGTTTTAGTTTTAGTTTTAGTTTTAGTTTAGTTTTAGTTTTAGTTTTAGTTTTAGTTTTAGTTTTAGTTTTAGTTTTAGTTTTAGTTTTTAGTTTTAGTTTTAGTTTTAGTTTTAGTTTTAGTTTTAGTTTTAGTTTTAGTTTTAGTTTTAGTTTTAGTTTTAGTTTTAGTTTTAGTTTTAGTTTTAGTTTTAGTTTTAGTTTTAGTTTTAGTTTTAGTTTTAGTTTTAGTTTTAGTTTTAGTTTTAGTTTTAGTTTTAGTTTTAGTTTTAGTTTTAGTTTTAGTTTTAGTTTTAGTTTTTAGTTTTAGTTTTAGTTTTAGTTTTAGTTTTAGTTTAGTTTTAGTTTTAGTTTTTAGTTTTAGTTTTAGTTTTAGTTTTAGTTTTAGTTTTAGTTTTAGTTTTAGTTTTAGTTTTAGTTTTAGTTTTAGTTTTAGTTTTAGTTTTAGTTTTAGTTTTAGTTTTAGTTTTAGTTTTAGTTTTAGTTTTAGTTTTAGTTTTAGTTTTAGTTTTAGTTTTAGTTTTAGTTTTAGTTTAGTTTTAGTTTTAGTTTTAGTTTTAGTTTTAGTTTTAGTTTTAGTTTTAGTTTTAGTTTTAGTTTTAGTTTTAGTTTTAGTTTTAGTTTTAGTTTTAGTTTTAGTTTTAGTTTTAGTTTTAGTTTTAGTTTTAGTTTTAGTTTTAGTTTTAGTTTTAGTTTTAGTTTTAGTTTTAGTTTTAGTTTTAGTTTTTAGTTTTAGTTTTTAGTTTTAGTTTTAGTTTTTAGTTTTAGTTTTAGTTTTAGTTTTAGTTTTAGTTTTTAGTTTTAGTTTTAGTTTTAGTTTTAGTTTTAGTTTTAGTTTTAGTTTTAGTTATTAGTTTTAGTTTTAGTTTTTAGTTTTAGTTTTAGTTTTAGTTTTTAGTTTTTAGTTTTAGTTTTAGTTTTAGTTTTAGTTTTAGTTTTTAGTTTTAGTTTTAGTTTTAGTTTTAGTTTTAGTTTTAGTTTTAGTTTTAGTTTTAGTTTTAGTTTTAGTTTTAGTTTTAGTTTTAGTTTTAGTTTTAGTTTTAGTTTTAGTTTTAGTTTTTAGTTTTAGTTTTAGTTTTAGTTTTAGTTTTAGTTTTAGTTTTAGTTTTAGTTTTAGTTTTAGTTTTAGTTTAGTTTTAGTTTTAGTTTTTAGTTTTAGTTTTAGTTTTAGTTTTAGTTTTAGTTTTAGTTTTAGTTTTAGTTTAGTTTTAGTTTTAGTTTTAGTTTTAGTTTTAGTTTTAGTTTTAGTTTTAGTTTTAGTTTTAGTTTTAGTTTTAGTTTTAGTTTTAGTTTTAGTTTTAGTTTTAGTTTTAGTTTTAGTTTTAGTTTTAGTTTTAGTTTTTAGTTTTAGTTTTAGTTTTAGTTTTAGTTTTAGTTTTAGTTTTAGTTTTAGTTTTAGTTTTTTAGTTTTAGTTTTAGTTTTAGTGTTAAGGTTAAGGTTAAGGTTAAGGTTAAGGTTAAGGTTAAGGTTAAGGTTGAAGGTTAAGGTTCAAGGTTAAGGTTAAGGTTAAGGTACAGGTTAAGGTCTAAGGTTAAGGTTAAGGATAAGGTTAAGGTTAAGGTTAAGGTTAAGGTTAAGGTTAGGTTAAGGTTAAGGTTAAGGTTAAGGTTTAAGGTTAAGGTTAAGGTTAAGGTTAAGGTTAAGGTGTTAAGGTTAAGGTTAAGGTTTAAGGTTAAGGTTAAGGTTGGTTAAGGTTAAGGTTAAGGTTAAGGTTAAGGTTAAGGTTAAGGTTACAGCTACAGCATTGATACTAGGGCATGCTTTATCTCTTAGTGGTTATTGGGTTGTATGGAGTGCTTGAAAAATCTTGCGCTTATACCTGAATATCTACTTAACATTTTTAAAATACCCTTCAAATGGTCATTATAACAGACTGCTCTTTTAGATCGTTTTGGATATATGTATCTTTTCGTATGTCTTATTTATATTTGTTTTAGTATACGTTCTACTATTTTCACAGGTTTTTCTATGCATATGCATAATTAGGTACATTTTTACTCACCAGCTGATGTTGAGCTTTTCTCATAAAGTGTACTTTCGTAATTTCACT